>JACJUY010003314.1:0-14060 GCA_014220935.1 Platorchestia sp. MABIK | reverse complement strand
GGGGGGGGTGGCGCTAGCTCTGAGATACGTTTCTGATATTTCTACAGACAGTCGGGGACATATCTCAAACACTTTTAAAGCAATAAAGAAAACAATCGGGAAAATCTAATTTTTGACTGCAAATGCTCCAAAATGGTTACCTTAAATGGAACAAATTAGATCATTACATTGACAACACTCATCTGAAAAAACTCTTATGACAATCCTCTTACGCTTCTATCACACAGGGAATTTAAAACAAAATTTGAGCTTCAGCGAAAGCATCGTAGATTGGTTGTGGCAAATTTACAAAGGTATATTAGAAAGTAACTATCAGCACATATGAATCTGGGTGTACAAAAAATATTTAATCAATTTTTTTAACCAGGTAATTTCAAGATATAGACCTTAATATTTTGAAACACAGCTAAATAGTACTAACGTTCAAAACTCGGAGCACTACAATTAACAACAACACTGCAATGCGAAACTACAAAATCAGGAACAATCTTCAAACGAAAGCTCAAATGAAAGTACGAATACGCGAAGGTTCTAATAATGTTTCCTGTATTCGCTTACTAATATAAAATCAAAGAAACAATATTTTCTTTAGCGAGTATTGACTTATTTTAAACACATTCTCATTAATTGTAGTTGTGAATTTATAATGGTGTAGGGCTTCTATTTTTAAAATTTTTGATTTCAATATAAATGAAAAGATTTTTATAAAACAAGTCATTCAGGCTTACGATTGTGATGAATACGAACGTGATTAACAACTCGACCCTTTTAGTCCAACTCCTTAAAAACGAGAAACGTTTCAGAGCCTTAGTTATAAATTGTGTAAAGTCAGAAATACATTATGGAAAATAACTCGAATTCAATCAGTTTTTCAAATAAATTTTGAGAAACAATAGCATGGTCGATTTCTAATTTTCATTCGATTTATTTTAAATTCATATCAAGAGCAATATAACGCAATGATCATAATGAAACTCAATTAACACTTAAATAGAAGAGAAACTTTAATATTTAAGTATACAGTTAATTTCCAGATAGTTATTTCTTATTGAAACTAAAAGATCTTCTTTGAAGTTAAAAGTTAGGGATAGGTGAAAGAGAACCGTAAATGAAGTGAGCGTAAAATGTTGGCAGGCGCCACAGACCGCAGTCCAAGGGCTCAGGCGATTGGCGGGCTCAAGATTATCACAAAGTTCGTAGCCACGACCAGCTCCCACGTAAAGTCTTCGGTTAGGACGACACAAGACTGTTCCCAGCTAAGGTAACGGGCGGCATCACGAGCGGCTGATGTTAGGTCGACCAACAGCAACCGCAATCGAGAGCTGAACAAAATCAGGCGTTGCCACGCTCCACCCCTCAACTGCAATGAAAGAAAAAAAACAGAAATTAAAGACCAACTGATTATGCAACAGCTAACTTGGTAATTTCATATATTTCCGCACAACGTTACCTAATCTCTATACGTCCAACCAAAAAGAACGATTCCTTAACGCAACGTAGAGGCTAGCTCCTTAGAAACAGTTGCAACAGCAGGAACACGGCTGCGACCACGTAAACTACAGCTGAAGCCTCATCCGGAGTATTCTAAAAAACGTACAACCTTAGATCGATTTCAAAATTGCTGACCTGATAATGACAATATCTGACCATGAAACAACGATAATAATACCATTACTAGAACACCACAAACCTGAGTTTTAATGCACTCAGTAACAATATATTCAAACGCAAGTTTAATAAAAGAAATTAGATGAAATCAGTGAAAGACAAGTGATTCAAGTGGAAAAATAGGAAGGATAGTTAGAGATTTCAATACTCGAAAAAGTAAGGAAAAGTTAGAAGCTCGCTCTAATCCAGGCTTCTACATTGAAAAGGCGAACGACTTCCGTATTGATTAAACTCCAGAGGACTAATTAAAAATTATTACGCTGAAGTTTCAATGTTAATTTTGTTAACATTAGTATACTTGCTTGAAGCACTGTAGAAAACTTAGCACGATAGTGTGTAAAATAAGTTTAATAAAGTAAAACGCACAGACATACCAAATAAAAATCAGAGAAACAGTAGTAAGTAAGATGGTAGAGATTCTTAGCCTGAACTGGCTCCAACGTTAATCACCGACATCCACATCACCGCAACATGGGCCAACACTGCCACATGCCACAACACGTCCTCTGAGAAATTTAAAAACATTAATAAAATACAACGGTCAAGGCATTAGGTTCAAACCCAATTTATTAAGTTCGAAATCAACTTTTAATAAAGTAAAATTCAAGTCAAAATCCAATCTGGCATTGAAAATCACGTCCCCACCACCTCACCTGCAACACTACCAGAAGATCTGAAAACGACTAGCGATCCGCGACCAGACACCCACACGGAAGGGCTGGATGAACAACACTACCTCAGAGACGCCCAAGCAGTAGTGGGAAAATTTTTCCCAGAACTATTTGTTCGTTGTAATCAAAATATAATAAAGCATTTCGTACAGCCAGCATTTCATCTTTACACATAAATATGCTATTTGGCAAGAATTTTCATATTTTATATATTCATCATATCGGTATTGCATAGTTCGACGTCATCATTTTCCTCTCAACTTAAAGTATAAAAGGTTAAAATTAAAACATTGGAAGCTTTAATTAAATACCATAAACTTCATATTACAATACTTGAAAATAAAACTAAAATGTATAAATATCGACTAATAATATGTGAAGATGCAATTGAAATACCTTTTAACTTCGAATTAAAATTTTTGATTTTCACAATAAAGGAATCGAAGCTCAAATTACTTCACATGCAGGTTACGTAAAATAATTTCTGTCAAATCGTTTGACCATGAGAAATACATAACATAATCTGATCTGACTTGCCATTGATTACATTTAGGCTTGGGTTATCAAGTATTACTGTTAATTTCAAGTTCTAAAGTAGTCTGAAAAACGACCGAATGTTTACCGTCGTTCTTCTACGGTAAGAACGACTGTCGGAAATCGACGGTTCACAACGGTCAGGATCGTCGGCGGGTATTTGAGCGCCTGAAATTTACTGGTGATCAACAGTAATAAATTTACTGTCGGAATTTTTACTATATAAGACGAAAACCAAAGATAATTACCGGTGAGACGATGATAAATTCGAACTGGCGAAATTTGACTTCTTAACGTTTGCACAAACTCATAATTTTTTCAGTACTCCGGAATAGTTCAAACACTTCTAGTTCACTTCAATTGTGAAAATATATTCCATTGAACAGTTTCCTTGACTTCCAACAGTGGCCACGTTTTCTTCTGGGAAAACAATCTTGAAACAACCAAAAAGGTGTCCATGTAAAAAAATTAATAACAAAATACCTTCGTGAGTCGGCTAACAAAAAATATAATACCACCATGAAAATACTTTGCGTGTTCAAAAGTCTTGCAACGAATAAATTATTGAATATAACATTTTACTTCTGCTCTGTTTCTCTGTCACAAGCATCAATGTTGTCACAATAAATGTTGACAAATATCGATGGGTTATTGTTCGCTTCCTTGTTAGATGCTCGGCATGAGAGAATGCTGCAGCGTCTGCAATATCCAAAGGGGTTTTATTATCTCTGTGTACCGACACTCACTGGAAATTTGATTGTCGCGCGATACATTGATTGAGTCAAGATTGAGCACACATATTAAGTAGTTCTACTGCTCCAGCATTCGACGTGTGGGAGGAGACTATGTTAGAGTTGACAGGTTAGGCTCAAAATATTATTCTTCATCATACAACCGCCAGGAATATCTCTGTTAACCGATGCGAGTGAAGTTATATTAAACGAACCATAATACGAGTGAATGTAAATTACGTCAATATGGCAAGTGACCAAATTGCGCTGGTTTTCTATTAAAATAGACGATGAGTTGGTTTAAGCCTCCATAACCACAACAAAATTATTCTAACAAAATAGTGTGTTTTCGTCCCATTTGAGAAAGAAATATCTGGAAACTTTGCTAGAAGTAAACTGAAATACCGATTTTCAACTTGTGTATCGTATATGAGCTGAACTTCTTTTATTTGTGATGTAAAACGTAAAAATTTACATTTTCCGAAGTACAACACTTAATTTTATCAGTAAAAAATCATATCCGTTTGATTTTCTTCGTCACCAACGAACCATTTCCGTAAATGTTCATGTTTTACTATAAATCTTTTTAATGCTTATATAGATACTCAAAAGTTTTATATTTCAAGGCGATTACTGAAGATTTGTTTTTTCATTTATTCATTTCATTTTTATTTGTTTAAATTGTTCACTAATTTCCCAATGAATCCGGCCTTATTTTGCCAAATTAGAAATTTCATTCCCGCAAACAAAGTAGGGCTTTATTGTTTTAACTTTGTTTCTTTGCTACCATTTGTGTAAACACCCAAAAATAACATTGGTTTGTGACTCGAGTTTAGCTTAAAACTAGCATTTTATTTTAGCTGTGAAGTGGACTTTAATTTCAGCTGGGAAGAGTTATTTAATTTTAACTGAAAACTATGATTTAATTTAAGCTGAAAACTGGAATTTAATTGCAACTGGGAACTGGAATTTAATTTAAACTAGGAACTTGAATTCAATTTGAGATGGAAACTTGGATTCAACTTCAACTGGGAACTGGGATTGAATTTTATCTCAGAACTGGGATTTCATTTTTGGTGAAAATTGGGATTGAATTTTAGCTAGGAACGGCGACACGATTTTAATAAACTAGCCTGTTCTAGAAATTCCAAGAAGTATATCAGATTGTGGTGTGCTAACAGATTGTTCCACTGAATTTTCTAACACAAACAGAACTGTTCTTTTCCGCAGGGTTCTTTTTTTCAATCGAGGGAAAATATCTATATTAATTTAAAAAATTCCTGTCGAATCTCTCGTTTATTGATGATTTTCTTAGGACCAGCACGTTTTCTGTATCATACCAGAGTTATAAGGAACCAATCACGTAAATTCTACGAAATTTTCATTTCACGATTAATGATATTTTTCTCGTCAAAATCTGATATCTTTTCTCTGTGTCTTGTACGCTCAATATTATATACGATGTTACTCAAAACTAGTAATTTAGGCCCTGTCTACCTTTAATGAAGAGGTACCAATGATTTTAGCCCCCTAGAGCAAAGGCTATACTTGGGCGACTGAAAACATAGATGCCCCAGTGAAATGGTTAAACTGAAGAGTGATCATACATAAGCTCGTTGTTTCTCACACTCCTAATCAATTTGGGTTAAAATTCAGCTGTTTGGAACTACTTTATATTTACATCGCCATTAAATTTGTCAACTTTTTTTGCAGCGCTGTTCTTAGAGAGAAGGAGGAAGCGTATTCAGTGACTCTATTGATAAAGTTGGGTTATTGAAATAATTTTTCTGCATCTTCACCTAAATGTAGAAGTGAAGAGCAAGCTCTCTTTCTATCTCCTTCTACCAGCTGTCTCCGTGTTCTATAATCGCTAGGGAGCTGCATGTTGCTGAAAATACCGAGGGAGCCAAACTGGATTCGAACGAAGGTTTTTCTCATCCATAGTGTGATGCTTATATCTTAGTGCCCCGGAGAGGACAGCGACGTCATCATGCAGAAACTTTTCATCGCTATTTCATGGTTGGTGTAAATGACGTTCAAGGTGACAGGAGTCTTACACCACTCAGTGTCCGAGGGATAGAACCATTTCTGGCCTAACTGGTGGTTGTACGGAGTCACTCTGAAGGCGATTACTTTTTGCAGGATCTTTTCGGCCATAGACACAAGCACACGCTCGTTCCGCGACAACTTAGGTCTTACTCTATCAACTGTCGCTAACTTGCTTATAACATTTGGAAAATTCATTGGCAGCGTCATATGTTTCAATCGAAGCAAGACGCTCGGGAAATTACTTCATCAAATCAAAAAGGAAGCAGAGCACTACGAAGATAATCCCAGGTTCAAGTTTCGCAATCTTGGGCCGGAGGTGCTACTATTTTCCGCCGCTTTACTTGACTTGGGTTGTCAAACCATACAACACGTAATGGCAAGCCTTCACTCAAGCTTCTCTTGGTTATGGACGGTGGGAAGTTTCACGTCCCTCTTATCCTTAGGTTTTGGAGGAATGTGGTTGCTGACTTTCAGATGGATTGTTGTATCCTTGAAGCACGATATCAAGGTGAAATATGAAATCATGGTGAAACATTTCTCGCACGAAAATTGTGGAAAGGCAGACATAGCTTCCAACAATTTGCGTCTGGAACATTTCGAAGCGTTCTTATTCAAGGTAAATGAAAAAACATTCCAGTGCTGTACTTTCAAAAAAAAACATTTCAAAATCCCGAACCAGTGCTTTTCAAAAATTTTCAGATTTAGAAGTAATTCTTTTCTCTTTCAGGTGGAGAATAAGAAAAAAAAAGATGCAACCCGAGTATTCAGCTGGATTCTCACTTTCCAAATTGCACGATGGGCCTACTACTTGTTGTACAGCATCGTTGGTGCAGTGCATAATGCACAGAACCTTAGTTTCCATGCAATCGGCTTCTTCGTACAGCTCCAGTACCTTCACGCCACGTACAGCACTGGATAGCTCTTCACTGACGAGGTAGTAAGCTACGTACAGCACTGGACAGCTCTTCGCTGGCGGGGTAAAACGCTACGTACAGCACTGGACAGCTCCTTGCTGACGAAGTAACACGCTTTTTACAGCACTGAACAGCTCTTTACTGACGAGGCAATACACTACGTACAGCACTGGACAGCTCTTTACTGACGAGGTAAGAATGAATTATATCGTAGGGGATTTAATTCTTCAGATGACCTTCCATAATCGTGGCAGAAATGAAACAAAAACAGAGGTGTCAATTTGAAATTTATTGTTTCAAAAACGAGCGTTACAGCATTATACACGGCTAGTAATTGGTGATTGAAAGTGATTGAAGGTAGCAGAAATTGTGGTTTCACGATGTTGCCAGTTTTCATTTCCCCCTTTTAGAACTTTTTGAGATTTTTGGGTTTGATGAAAGGTGTAACTTGAAATTTCTTTTTTTATTTAACAATTTTTTGTTCTCTCTCAAATGCACATTGCGTCTTTTATCATAACTCATGAATGCATTCAAGGAGAAATTTGGTTAATTCCACCATTACATTTTTGTTAAGGAATTTAGAATTTAAATCAGAGCCGCAAACTGACAAAAGACAGACGTTCCAGTTTTGACTTTAAGAAAAACTATTGATGCAGCATTTTTTTAACAAAAATACCCCTACAACTTTTTTCTTAAAGAAAAATTATCCTTGTAACTTTTTTCTATAAGAAAAATTATCCCTACAGCTTTCAAACAATTCACTGTTCATCTTCAAGAGAGACTGTGTATAAGAACTACGAAAACTACACCTCGTTTACCAGTTCTGTTTACTTGTTCTTTCAAATAGTTTCTGCTGGAAGTGAGTAGTGAGGTGCGCTAGAAAGAAAAAGTTTTAAAAACCAAAATCTGGCTTGTTTTTCCGTATTTATCGTGTAGCTATAAAAAAAGTGAGAAATGTAGAAACCGTAACACAATTACCTTCATTAACAAAAATGTTCGTACAGACGTAAATGAGCTCAAAAATTGTTGTAATCCATGTTGCACTGATATAAACAAATCTGTGCGCATGTTTATAAACATATCACTTTATATATTAATGAACCTAGTATTTATGAATCACATCTGTAAATGTGTATGTACTTATTCATTCATAAATATTTGTATTCCAATTTTTATTTCACACACAAGTATTTGAAAGAATTGCTTGTAAGCTAATATGTTACTTATTAATTCTACAGACTACAAATGAAAGCAGTGTACGATAATATTCCTTAAAAAATAAATGTAAGTACTCCCAAATTGTTGAAAATATTAATAAGTCTTTTTACCATGCTCAATTCCGTGTTTTGAGGAATTTGTGTGGCAGTTAGTAAACAAAGTTACCAATTATTAAAATAAATAAATACTTAGAAAATTAAGGTAATTGTTAATAAAAGAAATTAACAACAAATGAAGCTAACAAATAATGAATCATGAAAATGAATAAATTTAAGAATTAAAAAATGAACAATTGATAAATAAAATTAACAACTAGTAAAATCAACAAATTATCAATGAATAAAGCTTCATTAATTAGCCAAGTTATTCTGTGAGAAATTTTTTGTAGCCTTTAACACTTGAGCTCCTTTATGTTTATAAAAAATTTTGGGGAGCAAAGTTAGAGCTACGCAAACTTCCTGAGTCGAGTTTTTTTTTACTTCTGTGGTATTGAAATAAGAAGCATCACGTGACTCATGTCGTAGTCCGCGTTCTTAAATGGAACTGAAGCTATTCGGGGCAGTTAAAATGAAACATTTGTGTGCTTCATCTTTAAAATAATTTAACAGTATAATGTCCAACATACTGTGTATGTTTGGGTCCACAAGCATTATTTAACTGTAACATACAATTTTATAAGACTGTGTAATGTGTATGTTTGTGTTCATTAACAAAATTTTTTTCGAAGGCGTTACGAGTGCATGAAAATCTGACGAGATCGACCATCGCATGGAAAGATCACGAATTGCTGCGTCGTGTAAGTAAAATAAAGTTCTTTTCCTCTCCTAAATTTTACATAAAATTATATCCTGTGGCGGTTCCCAAAATGATAACATGTAGGAAATGCATGCCTCATTCGGCAGTCGGAGACCAAACTGACTAGTGCTATATGGTCTCATATGTACGAATGGCTTTAAAATTTCAGAGTAAATTAAACTTAATCTACATCTGAAACCTTTGGAATCGTTTATTGCCTTCAAAACAAATCTGATCTCAATTATAAACATTAAATTTACGAGTTTGGATTGCAAACTCTATTGCTCGAGAAACTGTGCGAAAAAAATTTTCCTATTGTCAAAGTATTACTTTGTGAACGGCCATGAACGCGTTACGTAGAGTAATACCTCACTTTAGCGCACTGCAGAAGACAAATTTCAATGCATGACACATAGCCGTGCTTAGAGTAGTGAAAAAGTTCATAATTACCTAAACACGTGCGTGCAGAAAGTACACCACATTTATTTAAATAGGTAAATTGTGCAGAAAATGTTACATGTTCTTCACATTCCCTTTATTTAATTCATTGTATGAGGTAATTTTTTAGTTTAACAGACACGTATAGAAAGTAAATCCCACTCTTATGGTTTGTAAAATGATGATTATAATGGTAGAAACATAGATAATTTACTTTATCTTGTGAATGAGTTCATTCTCACTTCAACAGACGCGAATAAAATCTTATTGTTAGTGAAATGATCCTAATAATAGAAGCACTGTATTTTGATAACTATAAAATCATATTTCTACGTCACACTCGGGTCACCACAGGTGCGTCGCTGCCTCGACCAGCTGGCGAAACTGTCGCCGTTTTGCGTAGCTGGCGCTTACGTGCTGCAGCGGAGCTCTTTTCTTACCGTGAGTAGCGAATTGGTATCGAAGTATCGTAGTAATATCACAGGAATGAGTATCGCAGTTTTGTGGCAATTTGCTTGGCCAAAGCTGCTTACTTATGCGTTCACTGTCATTTTAGGTGTTTCCAATCTTTTTACTACCTATATGTTGATCGACAATATTTCATTTGAAAATTGAGTACATGATATTGATTGCATGCACATTAATTAAGACCTGTTTGGAGAGCAACACCAGTTTCATAACCCGTACCTGTTTCTCAACCAGTACCAGTTACACGACCTGCATCAATAAGAACAATACCGATTTCAGAGCGAGACCAGTTTTGCGAAATCGACACCAGTTTCCCAACACGCCAGTTTCATGACCAGCTCCTGTTTCACGACCTGCCCCCGTTTCAGATCCTTGACGCCATCGTGGGCTGGGCGGTGTTGCTGTTTCAAGTCTTAATGATGAAAGTTGGCACATGGGAAGACATCGTCAGTTCTAATGAACAGGAGGGCACACCAACTCCTTCCACATGAATACTTTCATAATTTTTCTCCACTGAAATCCACGTGCATTAGCGTTAAATGTATATTGATACTTTTTGATTTTTCCATTGGAACTAAAGTGTGTTGATTTGAAATTGGAACTCGATCTGATTAAGTGAAACCGATGGCAAATTTAGACCTTTAGATCTGATAAATTTAAATATCATGGGCACTTTCAGATTGGTTCCTAGTGGAACCAGAGTGCGTACATGGAAATTTGAACTCGATTAAATTAAGTCGAACATTGTGACGATTTTTGTACCGAACGGTGCTTTTCTCGTGCATAGACATCTAATTAAAAGTTTTTTGAGCACCTGCTCAGAAGGGTCAATTGTGTTAAATACGTAATTCTAAAAGGTTTGGAGAATATTAGTGCATTTTTACAATTAAAAATGTTTGGAGAATTTTCCTATAACAATTTAGTATTAAATACCTTTGGAGAATATTCGTGCAACTTTTTACTACTAAATACCTTTGGAGAATATTCGCACGACTCTCTAAAATTATTTATGCATGGAGAATAATTTATACGACTTTTTATCATTAAGAAGTTATTTTTAGGAAATTATTAAGCTTGTGAAGATACCCGGGAAAATATTCAGCTATCAGAAAGTTCATTAAAAGTAAAACTTTCAAGTATCTCTGTTACTCATTTCCAGGTACTGAAAAAAAAATTTGTTCTTTTACAAGTGTACCAGCCAAGTACCAGCTTTGCAAATATTGGATTGGTCAAAACGTTCTTTCGTTTTTTGAACGTCATCTCTCCGACTTTCTAATCACCGTTTTATGTACCTATTCTCTAAATCCTGTATTCCGCACAACGAGCATGTTTACGTCAGTGTGCAATTATCCTCCAAATAGAGAAGTTCTGATATTTTTGCTTGCATTCGAGCCCGTGAAATGGTGGATATACCAAGCAAATATGGTAGAACTTCTCTACTATAGGCTTATTCGTACTACACACTGACGTAAGGCTCCCTGCACCGAATACAGGATTTAGAATGTAAGAATATAAAAATGATTTTTAGGAGGTCGGAAAGATGACATTCAAAAAAATGAATGAAAATTTTGGCGATCCAATTTTTAATTCAAGGAACCAAATTTTCACTGAATAACCACTTCAATTCTGTTTCACTCCCATTCACAATTTTAGAATCCTTCCCATTTTAATCTTCGTTTTCTTTTGAATTTACTTGGTTTTTCGACTGAAAATTTTTAACAAATCCAATTTCCTGTCACTGTAAGTTTTCCTTCTCGCAAAAAAACAAAATTCGATAAACTCCAATTCATTAAAATTTTTTAGCACTACATGTTGCCACATCGAGATGACGCTTAACATTTTCACCGCGTTTTCGTTGTTGTTAACGGTTGGTATGTTAGGTTAGTTCAGGCTAGGTTTGATTTTAAGTTGCAGAATTGCAAAACCGACTCAACAGCTCGAATTCATTCCTATCCTTTATAAGCTATGTGGAAAAACTGATTTCACGATTATATTTTCACTACTACTTAAAAACCCATTTTACGAAAAATGTTAAATAGTTGAAATGCCATTCATTTACATTTATGCGTTCTTTTATAATCAATGTACCTAGTGCAACACATACGGGACACTACGTAGTCAGCATGTGATCGTTTTTGAAACAACGCTTTCAATAGTCATTGCACACGGTTTCTGAACTAGAAACTTTAGATTGAAATTTTCAACACCGTAATACTTTCATGCGTCATGATTTGTGTATTGAATTTGAGGGTGGAAATATAATCGATGAATGAACCTTTGAACCGTTGATAGCGATGGGTAAACTTAAGTTCAATATTCAGCTCAAATTTACAGTCAACTGCAGTAAGCAATTTTGAAAATAGCTGTATGAACTGAATTATCCTTTATTTATCTTTGATTAGGTATTGATGAACATTGAGTTTGTGACTAGTGGTCGGTCAGTAGCATTATGGAAATTCCCTTCGTGTACACCAACGGCTCACGTTGCGGTTGAAGTGCTAATAACATTTGAAAATAGTATTCCGTGATGCGAGTATCAAATCAGCATCTGATCATTTTGATGGTAGCATTAAATTAAGCATGATTTGATGGCCATTTTTGACAGCCGCTCGTTAATTAAGGTATTCCCCAGATATGTAAGACATACTGAAATTTATGCAGGGTGTTTCAGAACAAGAGAGACAAAATTGTACACAGTAGAAAACAGCCAAATAAACACTTTTTTATAAATTTTAAGAAAAAAATCGGGTTTTTGAGTTATACCCATTTGTTTTTTTACAGAATGAAATTTAGTGACACAATTACTCGTTTGATTTTCTTAGAATTTACTTTACAAAAATTGTTCAAAATGTGTTCCACCTTCATCAATGCACTTTTCAGATCTTAGCCTTAACGGCTGCAGGATATTAGGAAACACGTCTGATATTTCAGAAATCTCACCAGCAGCCACTGCAATTCTGGCCCCGAGATCTTCCTCAGATTCAATAGGTGTACATAAACCAAACCCAAAAGCGCTATTTTTTCTGAATTTCACTACAACTAAATCAGTGTGTAAACAACTTTTCAGTGTTTAGGTTTAGGTTTTTAATATTTATTGCATTTTGCAGACAAACAGGAACGAAGTCGATAGGTATATCGTGCTCAGGCACGATTCAAATCTCCAGTGCGAGAAGGTTCAATGTTGCTCGTCAAAGTGAGTCTTTGACGATAATGTTGAGCTGAAGAAAGAGACCCTGGTATTTTCGCAGCGTCGGGAACCTTGTTTACGGTTGCGCCAATTAGAAGATAAGGGCTTTTTTGTTCTTCAGCCAGCGATTGAAAATAGGTTTTCCAGGCGTCCTGATTCTAGTCTCGTGCAAAAGCAGGAGAGAGGTGCAACGGTTTTCTGAAGGAGAAACAAAAGTTGAGACAATTAGTTTGTCAAACTAACTGGATGAAGTTGAATAGCACGTCAAATGAAAAGAGTTATACAAAGCTGAGATTAGCACTCTTACCCGCATAACGCTCTGTATTTGGTGCAGAATGCTTGCGCTACGTGACAAAAAGTGAGTTGCAGGAACAAAAGGAAGGTGCTTCGGCAGTGAAGTGAAGTTATACTGTAAAGGAAAATTTAATGGTAAAGATAGGGTAACAAGCGAGTTGGAGCAAATAAGTCACTCTGATTCAGAAACTAATTTAATTTACAGGTTGGTCGAAACTCTCCTAAGGAATCTATCCTCTGTGAGGTTTCTCCTCTTTTAGTGGCTAGTAAGTTGGAAGGCTGAAGTGGAGCAATAGAACACAGGAAAGATAATTCCGAAGGCCTTAATAATACCTTAAAGTAATTAATGCTACCTAAATTACGGACAGCCTATTTGACGACTGTTTAGGAATAAATAGACTCTCAAGGAGGACGACAAAGGCAAGTTAAGAGTCGCCTCTCAAGGAGGACGACAAAGGTAGGTTTTAAAGGTTGCCTCTCAAGAATGACGACAAAAGGTGAGTTAAGGTTCGCCTCTTAAGGAGGACGACTAGCTCGGTTTATTTTAGGGAAGCACTATTTTCCCTCCGCAGTACAGAGACACCAGTCAACTTGACTGGTGCCTTCCCAATTGAAAATCAAGGACGTATCGCCGATGTGTTATGGCCGAGCAAGGGAGAACCTAAGGGACGTATCATCGGTAAATCGCCTCCGCATCGTAGGCGAAATGTCCACTTAGGGATGAACTTTTTGGCTCAGATACGTCCGCGGCCGTCCGCGACGATCATACATGCTAAGTCCATGCTCCGTCCCTGCTCGACCCATTTCACCGGCGATGAGCACATGCTTCGCGGATGGCCATCCTTGAATTTGGCATTAAAAAAAAAACTTTCGGTCGCGCACAGCCGAGATTTATCGCCTCTAAACGACCCTCAAATTCAAACATATACATATATTTATATTTGAGGGTCGCTGAGAGGCGATAAATCTCGGCTATGCGCGGCCGAAAGTTTTTTTTTGTCGCCAAAAGTTTTTGTCGAATGTTGTCGTTTTGAAGAGCAACACTCAAATATTTAATATATATATTAAGGAGGTCTTCGGCTTACGAACGCGT
>JACJUY010003313.1:123558-143753 GCA_014220935.1 Platorchestia sp. MABIK | reverse complement strand
TACGAAACATTTAGCGCGCTTTTGGTAACGATGCTCTTAAATTTTCACCAGAACTGTTACAAAGATTTCTTGCAGGCCCCCCACAGCTCCAGAGCATCAATCCTAGAGCTGTGCGGCAACGTCAACGAGACAACGGTCTAGAGGCGGTCTAGAGTAAGGGTCCTAGAGCTGTGCGGCAACGAGGCAACGGTCTAGAGGCGGTCTAGAGTAAGGGTCCTAGAGCTGTGCGGCAACGAGACAACGGTCTAGAGGCGGTCTAGAGTAAGGTCCACCCGCGTCAACGTCTGAATTATGAGGTTTGCCATATCCTCCCTCTTCTCCTGATATCTCTCCTTCACTACTGACCTACTGACCTTCACTTGTTCAAGCATTTCAAACTACGTATCAAGGAGAAATATAGGACAAGTTCTTTGAAGTTGGGATACATCCTTTAGAAAAACGTTGGACGAAGGTCATAGAGAAGGAAATAGCATATTTTGATTATAACAAACACTTAACGACAATAACTTTTTTTCATTTTCAAAAGCGACATTTCATGCTGTTTGTTGTGAGAAAAACGCATAAGTTTCTTCTGCATAAGTAACAACAGATTCCTAGACAGGGACCGAAATTTACATCACACAATCACCTATTCATCACAATATCCCACGTCACTTATTTTTTTAAGATAGAATTACTGAATCCGAGCACCGTAAAGAAGTCAGTATTGAAAACATAATTAACATCAAACGTAAGCAATGATGGAATGAAGAAAAAAGAATGCTCGGAGAAAGTGCAAAATAATGGCGGTGCCGCAATGTTGCAAATCCTCAGGGCGTCGCTATCATAGAAAAAGAGCTCAAAACACTGGCGTAGGGCAATAATGGCCATCCCCTGGCATCCCTCAAAAACTACACAGCAGAGAGAGCTCCTCGTGATCTCCACGCAGCTCCAGCCTCTTTTTCTCGTCTTTGAAACGCTGCAGGGCCGATCTAAATTATGGCGAAGCAGTTTGCGGGGAGCGACACTCAGTTTGATCACGATAATCCCCTCGCAAATGGTTTCTTTTTTGCGCCATGGCCAACTAAAGCCGTCTTGGAGAAGAAGTACCTGCCACAATTTTCCCCGGTGACATATCTGGCGAGAATTTCAAGAGGATAAAACCATTGTGAGGGAAGAAAAGCAGAGAAATACCATAAATTAAGGCTCCATTGTGGGTCTAACAACCAACCAGCTCCAACACAGCTTCCCTCTTCCCCGCCACTGCTGCGAAAGAGATTGTTTTTAATCTCAAAAACTGCCACGGTTCGCCAAAGAGTTTTTCTTGGCGCTGAAACGTCGTGTAAATTGTAAAAATTTCTTTTCTGATCAAAGGAACAGCTCCAATTAGATGCAGGTATTAACCTGACGCTGAGTCAGGAAACAATGGCACCGTGTTTGGGTGGCGGCTTAGAAATGAACTCGTAAAATTCGAGAGTTCAGTCTTTAGGACAATGAGAGCAGCCAGCACCGCAGCTCATAACAATGAATCTAAGAAGCTCAGAAGAGCTTTTCAATGCAGTTGCAGTCTCTACAGGTTCAATGCAATATTGCTCGGCACTTCCGCAGGAGTTAAATAATGACAGGAAATATTATTTCATTCGTTATCACAAGTATTATGCTGGTGCAGGTGGAGTAGGGGCAACGCTATGCGATATCTCCGCTATTCATCACGTACATCGAGATGGTATTATAAGTTGGAGATTCAGGAAAAATTGAGCTCAGTCGGCAAGGGTCTTCGTTGAAGCTCTTTTAATTCTGGGAAAACGACAGTAAATGACTGCAGTAAATGACTGAATAAAAAGGTTGACGATCATGTTTCGTAAATATATCCGAAGTAAAGACTCATGAAGAAGAGAAATGCGAAATGATTTGAGGCTAAATTTAGAAGTGCAGCACGAAGCCCAGAAAGCTAATACAAGTGATGGTAGAATTACTCGGTGTTTGAGGATTGATTGAGGACGTTCAAGGAATTATTGTAATGTGAAATTACGACATGAAAGATGCTAAAACTCTGTAACAGATATGCATTGCTAGAGTTTTTTTAAGTAATTCAGGTGAACGGAGAAAATCCCTACCAGATATGAGGCATAGAAGTCCAGGAGTTGGCGTGAATGCGAAAGTGACTTTGTAAATGAGCTCGGCTGTTTCGTGGGGTAAGAGGATAGCACATGATCTCGCCTAGGAAGATAAAAATACAAAGTATCGGGTCTCCAATCTTCGCACGGGTAGGAGTGCAGTTCAGATATGATATACTGCAAGTTGTGAGAAATGCACACGGTCAATGACGTGTCGGATAGAATGGTATTCCGAAGATTAGAGGGACTAAAGCATACCGGGAAAACAAACAAGATGTGGATATGTAAAATACAATGAAACTTGAAATGAAGGCTGTGTTTGACGTAAGCTGAGGTATTACAGAATGTTTAAAGTAAAAGAAACGCATTTCAGTGACCCTATATTAAGTCCTAAGGAATTACTTAGAAGTATGAATATCAGCCAATTATTATTAAACAAAGGCCTTTTTATTCAAGATATATTCAAGTCTCTACAGCAACATTGTCCCAAATCTTTCTCTCTCTAGAAGCGTAGGTGATCGAACTTTGATTCGCCAGAAATAAACTAGAGATGTACTGATAGCGTCAGTATCGGTATCGGTGGTATGAGCCTTTTTTCGAGTATCGGAAACGGCATCCGAAAAAATGAAGGATCTTAGCCGATACTTTTATACTACTTCCACGAGATCGGTATTGCAAAATTTTGGAAGACAAGCTTATAAACTAACATTAACCGTGTAAACTTATTTTTTCATCAGATATAATAATAAAGGTCAGATTTAATGTTGAACATAACAAGAATTATAATTTTCTCTGTTCAAATAGATTAAATTCTTTTTTTAAATACTGGCCATTGTTTTTTGATTCAATGCTTTATTTTCATCACCTCCCACTGTCTTTTTGAGTTTTTTCTTTTCAGTTTCTTTCCACCTGTTTCAATGCGCAGAGAATCCTGTGATGTACATGAGCGCACGCTGTGCATGGATTCCTTGTATCCATACAACACAAAGTCTTATTCTTCACTCTTTTAAAAAATAACTTGGAAATTGCCTGTGCAAACCTTAAGCCATCAATAATCCAAATGTTTATCAGCTGATGATGGATTTTTATTGTTCCATCATTGTTGTCCCTTAATTTTATAACGCATCTCGGCAAAGATTTCTAAAGTGTAATTTTGNGAACATGCACCATTATATTTAGCATTAATTGTTCCTTAGGAATACAATTTAAATTTTTAAATGAATATACTTGTGCACCACCACATATGAAATAAGTATTGGTTGTACAAGAGTGCAATCCTGAGTTGCCTAACGTTGCGTAATTGTTCCTTTTTATTAATGTACATTGCTATGTATTGTAAAAATTGAAGTACCGATATCGGCACCTGAAAAAATTGAGCATCGATATACCAATAATATGAACATAAACCACTGAGATGTACCGAGCCCGGCTGCAACAGCTCAACTGCTGTGGTCCGACACAAATGTGTGTGTGTACAAACAGCAAAATACTCCAAATTAAATAATAGATGCTGAGAACCTAACGTTGCAAATCACTTCTGAAAAACACGAGGATAATGTGAACATTTTGAAATTACAAGCAGGAGATTTCTTTTTAAAATCTCATTAGAAGCCGGCGTCAGCGCAAAGAACTTGCATTACACGCGCTGCAGCGGTCCGAGGCAGCCCAGCTCTTGAAAACAAAACTGGTGCTCACGAATTTAATGAATTAAGCGCTCGTTAACTGCACGAGTTTTACTGGTCCTTCAAGTCCGGACGAGAGGCGAAGCTCAGTAAATTTGAGTCTTTTAAATACCACAGGCACTGACGTCCATAGAGCAGCACTCGCGCCGAAAATATTTCTGCAGCGACAACTTTCTTGCGTGGGAATTTATTTTCTTTGACGCATTTATGGCTCAAATGGCAGCTCTTCTCAGGAGCAGATGAGCGTCGCTGCCACGGAATTGTGTCGCAACCTCCTGAAAAAGTCATAAAATTTCACAGCGCACCCAGTGAAAGTTACTTAAGATGGACTATTCTAAAACGGCTTCATTCAAATTCCTCGTCAATTACAACGTAACACAAAAACACTCGGTTTTTTTTTCAGTTTTACTGCCAATTTCAGTTTGCACGCAACGGTTAGCGACAAAATTTTTTACAATGTTATCTTCATCTCCAATATTCTTTTTTATCTGTATTTCATAATTTTATCCTCATATGCCGAGCATTTCATTTAAGTTAAGTACAGAATAAAATTGCAGTCAGATGGAATTATTCGACTTTATAACAATAAGGAAATTATAAATATATTGACACATTAATATATATTAAGACAATAGGGGAAAATCAAATAATACCGAGTAAGTAATCTAAATGTCATTCACCCTTATGATTTATCAACAATAATGTTCCATAGATTTTGATGAGATTTGAACAAGGCTTTCTTCCAGTCACCAATAGTTTCATAATCTTATTCTAGAAAACTTTTGAAGCCCGATAATCGATTTGGACTTTTAATTCCTGCCACAGATTTCAAAATGTTTGCGACCAGAACTTATCGACAAGCACAAATAAATCACTACTTGGCCAACGTGAAACCACGCAACAGCTCATCCGGACATGTGTTTGATTTCAATTTTTGAAGGAAGGTAAATCGAAGGCCACGCTTCTATTGTACACGCTTCTATTGTACACGCTTCTATTGTACACGCTTCTATTGTACACGCTGCTATTGTACACGCTTCTATTGTGCACGCTGCTATTGTACACGCTGCTATTGTACACGCTGCTATTGTACACGCTGCTATTGTACACGCTGCTATTGTACACCGGTTATTTTGGATTTCATTCCAATCTACAGGTGGCAGGTTTGTACATGACTGTTCGACGCGTGGCATTTGACATTTCAGTCCTGCCTGGCCTACACTAAATTATCATATAAATGCCTCTATGTTTTTCCGTAGGTGAAGAGTTCTTCAACAGGAAAAATTTAATTTTTTGGCACCACACATGCACACCATCATGATCACATAGGTTACTTTTTGCTTAATCATTCCACGGTACGCAACCTCACAAGCAATTTTCTCTCATCAAGATTTTTTCCAGCAGAAATTCAAGGGACTAGTAACAAGACAAGATAACATTATCGGAAAGTGTTCGTTATGGAGATTTTCTATCCAATCCTTTCCTACTTAAGAAACGCAATCTAGAGCTTGAGCATATAAGAGTCAAAGTATTTGGCAATTTTCTTTAACCAAGCTGTTTATATTTACATCTTAACACAATTTTCGTACAGTTTTTGCTAATAGTATTAGCTTTCTTCTTTTCCGAAACCAACGTGTCGGAATGTTCAAACTTCAAAACGGATTTTCCCTTACGTCGAAGGTAAGCCGACTGTTTTGTAAATGCCGTAACTGTTCCTTAACTCGAAGTCAATAATTTTCTTCATTGAGCAATGCTCTCTTTTTTAATTATCCTCCCTCGTTGTTAATGAGAGAATTGTAAGTTTCTGCACGCTGTTATATTCTTTGCTGGTACTTTCAAAAACATTTTGCTGAATAAATCTTTTAAAATGTTTCGCACAGAAAAATATCAATTCCTCATAACTACATGAACCAACACGATCAAAAGAGTGTTTTTGTCTAGAGAATGATTTCATTTGCGCGTCATTCACATTATTTTCAATTAATGTGTATTTAGTTCAAAAGTTCTCTTGAGAAAGCGAGGAAATTTAAGCTCGTTTTTATGAACTGAAAAAAGTAAAATCAAAGCAACCGCACAACCAATAAAATTCAAAGAATAAACTAAATCATTCAATGAGGGTGTATGTATGAATAACTTAGTCGCGCAATTCATACACGGATATTTAATCTTTAAAAACGACTGATTTCATTTCGCAGGCTTCTAACTCGGAAAACGCGATAATTCTATTCGCGCGGAGGGTGATTAGAAAGAATGATCCGCCACGCAGTCAGGGTAGAGAACCGTCCACTCAGGGCAACGCTGGCTAAAAATAACGCAATGCAGTTACGATGGACACAAGGGAGATTAATGAACGTGCAGCCCTCAAAGACATACATCATTTCCAAGTAAAAGCTCTCGCAAAAATTCCCTGCAACGATGAACTGCATTCAGAGAAGCGGGAGCCACTTGCAAGATGACGTCTTTGCTGCAAACCGTGAAAGCTAAAACCTTACGGCAACACGAGCCCCTGCAGCGACGACAGATCTGTGAATTTGTTTGATGTTCATGCAGATCAGAATGATAGAAATGCTAGAAAATGAATTTCAAATGTTACTTGGAAAACAAATCCTTCAATCGACGAACATTCGTTAACAGATTAGCAGTTGAAACCAATTCATTTTCTCAATGAAAAAAATACTAACATTTCTTCTTTGGTAAAGGATTGTCGTTCAAATCACGCTTTAAAACGCAATTAAAATTAAAGAATTAAGTTCAAAAACTTTTCAAACAAGAAACAAATATTCACGAAGATGTTGATAGAACTCAAGAATGGGCGACAATTTATGGCTTTATTACATGCTAAAAAATCTAACTAAAAATCATACTTTGATGGCTGCATCAAGTTTCAAATTCCTTTAAAATCATAAAATACAAATTCAATTCAACAAATGAATTCAATGCTCAAAGCGTGGCTAAATTATTACATTTTATGTAAGACATGATGACCATTAAGAGCACTTAAGGATCTTTGCTTGCTCTTGAAAACATGATGATATTATGATTTTAGTTTTATGCTCCCGAGCCACAATAAGGGATCATAAGCTAATGAAGGATTTATACAGGAGGTGTGTTCCCACACAGGATACTCTGCACAAAGAACTTCAACTTAAAAAAGAAGAGGGAGGAAAGACAAAGAAGAGATAGCGAAGATAGCATGAAAACTGAAAAGAGTGAGTAAAGTGGACACGAAAGATATGTCTCGAAGGCCAATCTGTAGCTGAGGTAACCTAATAGTAACAGCCCCTGGGGGGCGCCAGTCCCACAGTAAAGGATGTACAAACCTTACTAACCTTAACCCCTTACCCATTCTATGTCCTCTGAGGGACTCAAAACTTGACCTTTTCCACGACATGAAGTGCTAAAATATTTAGAAAATCTCATGACTAATAAAAGGGGTTTGACCATAGCCTGCTCATCATGACTATTTATTTATTCAAGGTTTAACTTGCGTTTCCAGTCAGGAATTGTGGGATAATGATATAGAAGCGCAGTTAAGTTCACGTTCAAGTGGTCCCATGAGGGCACAAAATTTAGGCCTCTCAGTGGGCACAACTTCCTACGCTGGCAAAATAAGGCTAAGCATCTCCATGATACGTAAACGAGGAGCGACTGAAAAGGTCAGCTGCTCAGGACACCAGCCACCGCACTAAAATCGAAAAGTCTACAGAAAGAAAGAAAAATACGAAAGAATAAGAAAAACCAAAATAATGAATGAGCATAAATGTAAAGAAAAAAAATATGAGAGGAAAGAATAAAAGGAAGAAAAGATAGAGGACTGAAAAAAGAGAAGCAAACAGAATGAGGCCTAAAAAGTAAAAGAAATGAGAGAAAAGAAAAAAATAAAGGTGATAATAAGGAGAAAAGAAGGTAAAGCCTACCTACAAACAAATCTATTCTCCCGACCGACGCTCGCAAGTTTGAGTGACTTTGTGGTGAGGAACTGTAGTGGGTGGCTAGGGCTACCTCTAACGAGAGCCAGCTTCTCAAGGAACACTGACGCAGACAGACACAACCAGCATAACCCCCCACGCCTGAGTGTAGCCTCAAGAACTCTACACATCCCCGACAGGCGCTAAGTTCCCAAGATACGCTCGAGAGCATTCCGGCAAATGATTGCACGTTACCGGTGCAATCTTTGCAAATGATTGTTCGTGTAATCATTTTTTTATCGCGCGCGGATCTAGCGCTTGTATCAGAAATTGAATAGATGGCACATCTTCATTTACATGCTTCTCAAGAATATCAGTTTCTCGAAAAATTGCCTCATAATTGAGCAACGTGCCTGACTTAAAATGCCGTCTACGCTAGAGCGAAAGTAATTTTTACCGGCGTCACGACACTGTTCGGCTGCCTCCACAAGATATAGAAGTCCGATGCAGCTGCAAAGGAAGCATGTTGGCGCCCAGTCACGCGGCAGCCGAGCAAATGACATTAGTGGTACAAGTTCTCCCAGCAGCCATTCGCATGGTTCACGCTCTTCTTCGGAACAACGAGCACTGGTGGTCGAATTAGTAAACGCACACATCGGTCCGGAGAACTTGATATCAATGCTTAACACATAGTTCACCTAGATAATTTACGCACAGTTCACCTAGATAATTCAAGGAATAACTTTCCGACAACTTTCTTACCAGCATCACAAATTTAGCTGAAACAAAATGACGCGCCTCGCTGAGCCCTGACGAGGGCTCAATTCCTGAGGCAGCCCTCAGGCAAAGGAACAGTTAAGTGCACAAAGTCTTCCACAGGGACTTGGAGGCATCAAAGGAAATACTGTTAGCGTGTGCGAGGAGTTTTGCCGGGCTTGGCTACGGCTGGGGCGCTGGCGAGACGTGCGGCCCTAATGAAAGGCCTTGGGGCGGCTGCTGCTCCTCGCCGCGCGGGACTTCAAAGGCCCCAAAGCAGCGTCGGGACGTCCTCCCACAGCCCGGCAGGGGAGCGCCTCCCTCCGTCGTTACCGGTTCCTGTGCGCAGCGCACGCAATGTTTGCTGCAGGTCAGCAAAATTTAAGGGCTTGACTTGCCGCCGACCATGCAAACGGTTTCCTCTTTGATGTTACATGTGAAAACTAACTGATGCCGTATGAAGACAGCTATAAGGTTATACTAGAATATATCGTACGCTTGTAGTAGTTCACGCTCGGTGCATGCCAAAGAAATGCAGCAAAGCCGAGAAGAAAGTGCGTCGAGTTTATCCCAAGCTCGGTCATCCTTATGTTTGTTTATTGATAACAGGAAAACGCAGGAATGACATCGGATCAATAGTAAAGAGAAACATGACTCTCAAACTTCAACAATAAAAGATAGCTACATTTTTACCTTAAAATGTAGAATAGAAACTTAATTTCAGCATGAAAAGTAGTAACCGACTGGGACGACAAGCATGAACTAACTGTTGCTAACTACAGACAACATTACAAACATAAAAATTGGTATCACAAGGCGAAGTGGAAGCACCTTTATGGTTCACAGGGAACCGCGTCAGAGAGACTTGAAAAGACAGCGCCTTACTTTCTGCACTCACTCCACCGTCACGTAGCTCGGAAGAATCCCCTAGAATGCTGCAGTTTTCTCCACATTATTATGAGGGGAATTGCGCGAGCAACTCTCTTAATTACGTCCACCCCAGAGACCCCGAACACATAGAGCCACTCTTTGATGACTGCCGGGGCATCCAAGTTATCTGCGCATGTACAAGACAGGTAATTACCACAGCAGTAGCGAGCAATTGCCACGTAATCGCCACATCCCTGACACGAAGTTGCCAAGTAGGTGCCTTAGCGCTCGCCCTAAAAGTGTCCCACCCTCGTTCAAAAAGTGTCTCACCCTCACCCAAAAAGTGTCTCACCCTCATCAAAAAGTGTCCCACCCTCGCCCAAAAAGTGTCTCACCCTCGTCCAAAAAGTCTCACCCTCGTTTAAAATGTGGCCTCACTCGTCCTAAAAGTGTCCCACCCTCGTCCTACAAGTGTCCCACCCTCGTTCAAANGTCCCACACCCGCCCAAAAAGTGTCCCACCCTCGTCCAAAAAGTGTCCCACACCCGCCCAAAAAGTGTCCCACCCTCGTCCAAAAAGTGTCCCACACCCGCCCAAAAAGTGTCCCACCCTCATCTAAACTGTGGCCTCACTCGTACTAAAAGTGTCACGCACTATCGTCAAAATATTCTCTGGCACCAGACAGGAATTGTAAGGTATAGGTAATTTTCACGTTCACGGCTAGGTAAGTATAAGACTAGGACACATGATCGTCAGCTACCAGTCTGGTTACCACTTGCAGCTCCCGTGACCTGGGAGTGAGTAGGGATGAGGCGCACCACAGCGGGCAGTGCCGGCACAGCCTCAGGTTACCTGAACAGGGTATTGCTTGGGATGAGCTGCACGAGTAAGCTATCAACGTACATTATCACCACTTCAAATACTTACCCATGAGTCTAAATATGGATTTGTAAAATTTACCTTGATTTGCGACTAGCCACAACAACAAAGGCGATCTCGACAGAGCGAAGAGATGGGAGCATTTAAAATAGACTTTGGGGAATCTATACACGAGGTGTGTTTCCGCACAGGATACCATGATTATAGAAACAGCAAGTTGGGAAGGAAAAGGAAAGAAAGGTAAATATAAGATAGCGAAGGAGGTATGAAAACTGAAAGAAGCCAAGTGGGCAAGAAAGGTACAAATCCTGAAGATCTCTCCGTAACTGAAGTAACACAACAGAATCCTGACTGAGGGCGCCAGTTCCCATAGCACAAGATAGACGAACTAAATTCGCCTAAGCCTATTCCTCACCCTACACCCCCAAGAGGAGCAAGAACCTGCAACAAACGCTTTTAGTATATCGATCACTGTTCGTGATTATGCATTTTCGAGTAAAATGCAGTAACTCGCATAACAAAAAAAATCTGTATTACGTTATGAAGACCAAAACAAGTCTCGCTTCATCACAACAACACCTGGTGATCTCCTTCTCTTCAAAATAATTTATTACGCGTCCTGAAATTCGAAAACGAGTTCCATGTTAGGAAAAACATAAAACATACACAGCGATTCAAAAGTCATGAACGTTTTATTTGACAGAAAGTTATGGAGGAAAGCTAGTGAACTAGGATATCATTTTTCACTACAAAATTAATAAGGTCTCCGTTTCCATTTTTATATTGCATCTCAGTGAAGGATAAAAGTTAATTTAATATAAAAAAATTATTCACTGGAATAATAATAAGCCGTGCACTGAGATAAATTCAGCTTGTTTTCCCAATAATAAAACAATAGGCACGCATGAGTCAACTAGCAACTTGACTTCCTGTAAGTGAGAAGATAAACTTGATAAGCCACAGGACTGATGTCTTGCACGAACCCGAGGGTCACGAGAGCGTGTAAAGTTCTGGTGCTTTCACTAAGCCAAAAACAAAGAAACGCAAATTGCAGTGGTGTGAGACAGAAAAACGCAAACTTGATGAAAAAGAAAGTCCCGTCAACTAAGTCAGCGGAGCAATTGGTGCGGCGAGGCTTTATGTTTTTGCTCGCACATTAAAGAGTCGGACGTGCGGCCGCTAATTCTCTCCAGAAGCTGTTCCCTCCGCCCACACCCACCGCCTCGTCCCCCACATGCTGCCCTCTTTAGTCTCCTTATTTTTCTTGCTCTTAACTTTGTTTTCCAATCGACTGGGAGCCTCGAAAACAAGGACCCCTGGCGGCCATAATTTTTTCGTGAAGGAAAAATGTAGAAGAATTGAGAAGGTAAAAATTCGTACTAATTTTGAAAGAAATTCATTTCGTGGACGGGAGGCTTCACAATAATTTCGAAGACAGAGCTCTGAACTAACTACACTCCTAATTCACGGTTTGAAATCTGGGTTAGATTATTTAAATCGAATGTGAGACACTGAGAAGTCATTGCCTTCAATACTTCTATGTAGGTAGTTATTCAATACTTTTAGGATATTATATTAAGGCTCAAAACATTTCCATAGCAATTCATCGCGGCTGCCTTCAAAGTCCGGGAAAGATAGAGCTCGCACCATGTGCACTGAGTCAACAAGCAGCAATTCAATCACCTTGCCTAATAATACCCTTGGTGTGGTTATAATCTATTTGGCGTCCGCTTCTTAAGAAACAGCTATTATGACTTTATTTGACGGATGCTCAATGATCGTATCTGTGATACGAGTTTCACCCGTACACAAGTACAGGAATATTTAAATCGCGTGTACTATTAGGATGTATCTATTTGTTTGTTTTCTACATCCTGAGATTTATTTGAAGAAAACTATCGAATCCCGTCATTTTTGACGGGTCGTTTACACTGGTTCTACAATAATTCGCTCAAAATTTGTCCTCTGAAGCTTAAATGGAAACTATACAAGTTCGATCACGCTTAGTTACACGAAGTGCAGGCATGACCGCCTGTGGAAAATCAAAATGTAAAAATAAAATTTTGCTCGATGCTTATACTACAGCTTTAACGAAAACAGGAATTGTTTCACAAATTAGAAGTAATTCTTACGTGAAGATGAACTGAAGCTCTATTTCTATACAGTCTCTAATTTTAAATTTTGCTTTAATTGCTTCAAATTCTGGAATGACAGTCACAGCGCGTTTGAAACCGCGAGCGCGGTTGGAGACCATTTCAAAAGTCAGTATGCAGGATACATGTGAGTGACAAAGGGTGCAAGGCACGGTAGAGGATACAAGGTAGGGTCATTTCTACGGGGGAAAATACACTTCTCCTTGTTTGGCTAGCCAATAGAAAGGCTTTGTTTCAAACAAACTTTATGACGTCACCAAAACGCCCTGTCGTTAGCCAATAGTGAAGACGGATTTGAGGGTAGCAGTGCTGCCAGAAGCAATATGAGCGCTACCATTGGTTCGTTGCCGTGACGTCAGCAAACCCACACAGTCAACGAAAAAAACTGGTTTGACCCTACCTTGTTTCCTCTACCGTGGTGCAAGGTCAGTATATTGAATTAACGTCAGAAACAAAAGCGAGAGGAACAATGAACTTTAAGAAAGAAGTCGGTAGAGTCGAGGCGACCAGCAAACATTCCAGCAGAGAGATCTGGATATGCTTGCAATAATAAACAAAAACTGAATGGCTTAGTCTTGTGACCAAATTCTCAGAATCAAGTATTACATTCTCGCACCGTTTCCCATCAACAACACTCAAGATTTATTCGATTCAAGAGTTACTAATTCAATAATATTGAAAATAATAATAATAGTAATAATAATGATATTATCAACAACTCTCGAAAAATAAAATAGAAGCGCAGAAAAATTCTCTGAACACTTCGCTTGGGTTAAACTGCACGAAGCGTTCTTGCACACTGTATTTACAATTTGAAGAAAAATTGAAACATAATGAACCTAAAATTTTCGAGGAAGAAGTTATAAAAAGTAATCACCGAAGGAAAAAAGGACAGCAGTGAATCGAAAAAAGATAGTCTGTATCAAAATTCAAAACCTATTCTACGTCAAAAAAGGAAGGCCTACCAAACCTTCAGTTCGGGATCTCACATTTGTCTCACAGGAGCGCCTATTTTCATAGATGCAAAAGTTTTATACTCCTGAGGAGAAGTCGTTCAACGACATGCATAGAGTAAGTATGTCGTTCTTAATATCACTCTTTTCACTCTTCAAATCAGCAACCAAGAGAAAAAAAACGGGAAGATTTTCCATTTAAAATAAATAAAACACATGTTCACGTTCAGTTTAACTGCATTTAACTGCATCAGTGCAGGAGGTGCCTCTTCAGCCACACGAACTCGTTCTCATGTCCAAAGGTGAGCGGCAGGAGAGAACGTCCGAGTTGCAGATCCCTGAGCTGCTGCTCAAAGGCTCAAGTGTCTGGACAACATGCGCTAGAAACCAACTGCAAACATTTCATCTATTCACCTGAAAAGTTTCCTCAGCTGTCAATATTCCTTCAGAAATATTATTAATTAAGGAATGCCATTATTAATTAAGGAATGTCATTATTAATTCAGGAATGTCATATTTCCCTCTGTGGTGCCATTGTTCCCACGAGAATTTTATTCCATCAGGAATGTCATTGTTCCCTTGGAGATTTTATTTCTTTAGGAATATTATTTCCGTAGGAATTACATTTCTGCGAGGATTTTATTCCCGCAAAAATGTTTTTCCCTCAGTGTGAAGGTCCCTTTTTTTAATTAAGCCACAGCACAAATATTTACAGTACGAGTTACAGACTTACGTCATGCCACCAGATATCGCTGATGCTCAAAACACTTTGGTACCAAGAAGAGAAATTATTCCACTACACTTAGATGCAAACGGTGACAATTACTTCATACTTCGGAACATTAGGTAATTACAATCCTCGAAACAAGGGGATAGATGACGCGATGTTGAGACCCTTTCAGATCACGCTCTCTGCATTTCAGCTCAATTAGCATTTACCTCCAAAGAAAAAACCTAACAGTTAGTCGTTTTCACTCCAGTTCCACAGAATTTTCCTTCAATAGTTCGATAAAATCTCCCACTAGTAAAAGAGAGTAAATAACTTTCCATTCCCAATAGCTCACATCTCTGCCAGAAAACAAAAACACGCCGGAAACTAAGCGTTCAGTTTGTTCTGCATTACAGCATAGTCTGTACAGATCCAGTCAAATCAGCAATCATGGGAAAACAAATGGAGGGATTTTCCAATTACCATGTAGGCTATCATTTAAAATAAAAAAAATAAAGCCAGGATTGGCGTACAAAATAACGTAATAGCACACTCTGCCCGTATTGCAGCGAATGCAGAGAGAAATTCGAAAGCGATCTCCAACAATGGAAAGAGAAGGGTTGACTTCTAAATTGGGGACTCCCAGTGACTATTTGAAAAGATCATCTGCTATCAGCTCGCGTTTGGCTGGTCGCTGATAAGGTGAGCCCTGGGCATCGCTGCCGGCTTAGCTTCAATTAAAACGCCGAGCATTCTTCCTTCACATTCCCCTACCTTGAACATTTTCAGTGAGGCCGCTCAAAGCCTGCACTATGGACACAAAATAATATAAAATATTTCACAAATATATAGCGAATGACTGGGCTTTCAGTGACGGCGTGGATTTTGGCACCGATTCAAAACTCGAGCTTTAGGGGGTACAAGAAGACTGCGTGTGTACTGCGTGCTTTGGCAGTATCCTTTGGTTAGGGCTGTAGCGGCAGATGGGTAAGCTCGTTCGTTTGGGAGACCTCATATTTTCACTCTTCCTACAGGGTGTGTCACATCGCAAGCCAGAAAAAATTCATTGAGTTGGCTTGGCGAAGCAAATGTATTGGTTTGGAGTGGCTCTTCGCGAGATACTTTTCTACAACTTTCCCCCAGCGGAGTTTTTCGACTTGAAAAACCAAACAGATAATGTATCACCTGATGAGACTCTAATTTCCAAGCAAATATAACATTTGAATATATATTACAAACAGGGTTTTTAAACCATGGTATCAATAAAATAGGATTTCGTCCATTTTAATCGACCGACACGATAGTACATCTACCACATCTTGGTACGAAGCCTATTTCTTCTAGCCCCGAAATGTTTCACCAAGTTCTGACGATTACAACTTCGCTGTAGCTGAAAACGATGCAACAAAACATAAGCACACAAGGAAGGGTGAAACAAATTTCCCCTCGTTGGAATGATTTCGATTACATTACTATAATAATTTTAACCTACCGTCACTACTGCACGAGTACCGTCACTACCCTGATTGCAATGTAAAATTTTGCGTTAGCATGTTGATTGAATATTACAAATACCAAATTCTACGTAAGGTAACATGACCTTTTTCCAGCACATAACGCACATCACGGTATTTTATGCATCAACCACAGCAATGGGAAAAAAATCTTTCATTCGCGAAGTTTCACTAAAATAACGCTAATATTGTTGGACGTTCATAAAATGGAGCAGTGGAGAAGCAGAGGACGAGGACGCACTGTAATTCTGCTGAGTGAGCATTTGTTCCAGGCCGCTCATCACAAGCAGACCTTCCCAATTTATTCTGCGGCCGCCGCAACTTTTTTGCACATTTAAAGGGCGGAACCAAGTGCCTTCACTGACGGAATTGTGAGACGTCACTTCTGCAGTGTGGAGTGCTCGCTCCTCATACTCTTACGTGACGTTCGTACTCCAGCGAACACAAACTCTTACGGGACGTTCGTACTCCAGCGAACACGCGCGCTATGTAAGACAAAACTCGACGACAACCCATTAATAAACTGATCATAAAATATATTGTGGGGCATGTCAAGGAGCAGACAAATTTGGCTCGATGGCTCGTATCCTGTGGAAACTGATATGTCGCTGAAATCCTCACATTCGGGGATAAGTTCGAGCCATCGAAGCTTTAACGTAAATCCATAGAACATTGAAAACTTCTCGATATCTTTAGCAGTATGACAGGTCATTTCACGTTTTAGGGGTAGAAAAGTTTTTCTTAACATGAAGAACAGAATAGTGCAAGAAAGCCATCGCTTCTAGATAAAGTTCGTTCCCTCCTCTTAATATCTTTCAGAACTTTATTCCTGATCCTGATCACTATAGATATTAATTTATCAGTCCACACAAAATCACCTCAATAATCTTCGATTCTTCTGCACGCACGTTTCAATGAATACCAAACTGATTTTTTTTGTCCTTCCGTCAATAAACATGCAAACACTTCTACTCGTTCGGAGATTGAAGTAATATTGATAAATGTTGGCATTTTTCAAAGTGTTAACTATCAAGCATTCTCACTCATGAATATTCTTCATACTCATTCTTTCCTTTCGGGTAACTATAGAAGTCATTTGTTAACAAATTTAAGCATATTTCCACGTACCACTAAGCATATTTCCACGTACCACTGAGCATATTTTTACGTACCACTAAGCATATTTTTACGTACCACCAAGCATATTTCCACGTTCCACTACGCATATTTTTCCGTACCACTAAGATCAATCAGGAATTATTTCAAATTGCGTGTATTGTAGAGACAGATCGTTCCACATTTCGAGTGTACTCAAAACCTTCATTCTTGCTTTAAAGCTATTTAGTACAGTGTATTTCACTGCTTAATTAACGTCACTTTCTTTTAACCAATGTTTCGGCGAAACTATTGGGAATGGCTTAAAAATTAGTTTGAGCCTTTCTAGCCACAACAGAGGGTATTCCGAAGAGATGAAGGAAAAGGGCACAATTTAGTTTGGAGTAGGGGAATCTACGCACAAGGTGTGTTCCCATGCAAGATTCCCTGCGCATAGAAAAAAAATGTTGAGATGGACGTTTGTTTGTGCTGAAAATCAGAACAGCAGTGAACCGAAAAAAAGACGGTCTCAACAAGAAAAACTTATTCTATTTCAGGTCGGGACCTCGCATTTTCCCTCTGAGAGCACCAATTTACATGGATACAATAATTATATCTATCTGAGGAGTTCTGCGGCCTAACTGTGACAACTGTACATTTCGATTACCCAACCGTGACAACTGTTCGAGTCGATAACCCACCCGGGACGACTGTATATTTCAAGAACCCAATCGGAATAACTACATTTCTATTCCCCAATCGTGATTACCGTTCATTTCGATAACCTGATCGTGACGACTGTGATCAGAGCGAAGTTCAGCACAGCATCGTGGTCCCCAGAGCTGAGTACCGTGGAGTTCGAGGCGGAAGTCGAGACAAGCCTCACATTGCAGCTATGTAGACAGGTTCAAATACGATTTTAAAGATCTTGCTAATTAAAATCACAACTAATGGCTCAAAAGAAACCTTACTCACCAGTTCTCACATCACACACACTGACAGACAGCAAAAGGCGCACCTAATTTCGGTGGCAACGTTGCGGACTAGAGCGGTGCCGCCCTCTGGCTCCTCAGCAGGGCTGCGTTATTTTTGCGTGCGGCCGAGGGGAGATCAGCGCCACTCAAAAACCCTCTATTGAATTAACACTTCGCGATAGATTTGCCGCAAAAACTAAACCGTCCTCAAAAATACACTGCCGATTCATTTCCTGCTGGCGGTGGAAAGGATCGATGATAGGAAGAGGTTGCACTCGAGAGCGCAGCGTAAAATGTTTTTCAAGAGTAGATTGGGAGAGACCGACGAGGCTGGCAGACACGAAAAGCAGCATCAACGCTGTGTAATGGTTCATGAATTCGAAAAAAGTTAACTATTAAATAATAAGTTCGTTCTAGCCTCACTTATCCCTGGACATAGAAACAGTAAATCGAGAAAAAAGGTTAAAAAACAAGGAAAAATGTAACGAAGAAAGTCAGAGGCGTTGAAAAACAGAACATGAGTGCAACGAAAAATGATGGTCCTCCAACAAAAAACCTTTTATTCGCTATTATTTTCTTAGTTAAAATTAGTTAAAATACAAACCGACATGTGCTTCTACACTCACGTAATAAACAACCAATGACAGAGCAAGGATCTAGTGAAAATAATGCAAAATAAAACCGCGTCACTCGAGGAATCCAGCTCTGCAATCTTGCTCCCACAAGATGCGGTCAACAAAACAGTGGTACGGGCTCACTAAGTGCAGCTCAAGAGACACAAATGAGTCGACAGAGCATTGCCTCCGTCCCATCTCCTTCATACCTCCTCCTGCAAGATGCAGCGCAGTCATTTATCGCACGCTCAAATATTGTTCATGATCACGTCAACAAAAATCCTCCAAGCGCGCAAGAGAAAAACAGTGGCGCTATTGGAGTTGTTGGCTCCTGTGTGGAGCACATGCCTGGCATTCACCGCCCCAATTGCACCAGGGCGGCGGCGTAAATTCATGAAGTTGCTGACACAAGGAAAAGTGCTGACCAGCATCAGACAAGAGGCCTTGCATCAGCATTAACGAGCATCAGGCGCATTGCACCTTGCAGCCAGTTGTACTCGCGAGTCAGGTCCGAGACGTCGTGCAGCAACAGTGACAAACGTCACATGTTACACACGCTCCTGACGAGATGAACTCGTGGGCCACCAAACTGACGTTAAGATTTTTTATTTTCTGCACTTAAACCTCGCTGACACGACTGAACATAGGTCACGGCGCATATCACTGACTGTTAAGTGGAGTGAAGAAGGTTCCAAAGTTCAGACACATGTCATAATCCTGCCGTGTTGAACAAGAGAAAAAATACCAGGATATTCATTTCACTCACTACTGAAGAAGACAGAAAACTTCATCAAATTGCCCCCACTTACATCTGAGCCAGACAGAAAATGACAGCCCGTAACAATTGAAAACGAAGAAAATGCTAAGACAATCGAACAAGAAAGATAAAAAATGTCCCTTGAACGCGACAATAAATGACACAACACAGAATAACCATGGACAATTGAGTACAGCAGAAACCGGCTGTACATCGAAATCTCTCAGTACAGAAAACAGCAGAGTGTGACGACGCTACCACCCGGAGAAGACTACTGAGTTTCAGCTGATCGTGCTCGCAAAGAGAAGGGAAGTGTTTACGTTCACAGAATATTTCTCACAGAAAGTTTAGCGAGTTTTCATGCTCGTGAGGGTAATGCCTGTCTGCAAGACAGCTGAACTGGGTGTCACACATACCATTCCCGAGCTCCCAATGAATGGTTCTGGAATGGTTTTGGAATGGTTCTGGAATGGTTCTGGAATTGTTCTGGAATTGTTCTGGAATTGTTCTGGAATGGTTCTAGAATTGTTCTGGAATGGTTCTGGAATGGTTCTTCCGAACGCGGCAACGAGAACACCATTGCCGTGTCCGCCGCCCTCCACACCGCCAATGGGCCATTGTAACTCTACGGTTCCGTCACATAAATTGTAAGATGTTATGGCACTACATGTACTGCTCTAGACCTCAAATGGAATTTCTTCTCTAGCAGAATAACTTATCTAACAAAATTTAAGTGACCGTAGAACCATAGGAGTTTTAACGAAGCAGCGGAATAACATAAAGCTTAAAACATGGAATTAATAGAAATAAACAAAATATGGAGACATATTTCAATCCTATATATGATACAAAAAATCTATCAAGAGTTAATGCTAAGCGCACTGTTAGCATTAAAAAAAGACTAGAAGGGAATTTAACAACTTTTTCCGAATCTGTCACCTTTTCCTCAAACATTTTCCATTTAAGACTCCCTCGGAAGTTACGTCCAGAAATTTGACTTGAAGAAGTAACGCTCCACCGGGCAGGTCGCGCCAGACAGCAAGCGGAGATCAGCGTTGGAGTGGCGACTCCAGCGCTATTTTGGTGCCGGAACACGTCGTATTGCTGGAGCACGGCGCATTGCTGCTGGAGCACGGTGCATTGCTGCCAGAGCACGATGCACTGCTGCTGAAGCACGGCGCATTGCTGTTGGAGCACGGTGCATTGCTGCTGGAGCACGATGCACTGCTGCTGAA
>JACJUY010003313.1:93426-123524 GCA_014220935.1 Platorchestia sp. MABIK | reverse complement strand
CACGGAGCATTGTTGCTGGAGCACGGTGCACTGCTGGAGCATGGCACACTGCTGGAGCACGGTGCATTGCTGCTGGAGCACGGTGCATTGCTGCTGGAGCACGGAGCATTGTTGCTGGAGCACGGTGCACTGCTGGAGCACGATGTAAAATGAAATGGTTCATGACTCGCCCAGCTACCAAAGTATAACGCCACAAGAACAAAGGCATGTCACCACAAGCAGCAGCAGCAGCAGCACGCAGCCGCAGCACGCAGCAGCAGCACGCAGCAGCAGCATGCCGCAGCTCCCAAGAAGCGCAAGTTTCAGCTCCCATTAGACTGGCCGAGCTGACTCAGATTTCACCGTCTAACTCCAGCGTCGAATTAGCTCAAATTGACGCATATCTCCGTCAATTACCGCGCAGCGCAAGGCAACTAACGGAGAAATCCCGGTCGATCCCGCAACAAAGTTAAATTGGGGACGTGAGGAGGTGCTGCTGTCATGCGCCGCGCCTCTGGCACATCCAGGCCTTGAGGGTGCTGAGGGTGTGCAGCAGCACGACCGATGCGCAGCATCACAGACCAGCGAACAGCTAACTCAACACGCGGGAATTTTGCCGTCTGGAATTGCCAGGAAGTCCCACGCGGTGGCGCAACCGCAGGCTGGACAGGCGCCTCCCACCGCCTCACGCAACAGGGCCGTCGTGCGGCGGTGGAGCTTGCGCAACACGCGGTAATAAAGCAACGTTACTCAATTCGTCGACTGGTGGCCAGTTACAGACTTGGTAAAGACGGTCATGCGCTCGTTAAATGACCACCGCGAGAAGCAGGGTGAGCAGGATAGGATTTTTTCAATGCTTAAACTTACACTGTCATCGAAATCAATTCTGTAGGTTTCAATTGCACGTTGAGGATTAGGCTGTGTTGTAGATTATTGAATTGTTGAAGCTACAAAGGAAATAATAGATTGTGAATAACCCCAAAACGTATTACTCCAAGGCTTTGTTTGTCTCAATATTTCTAATGATTAAGCCGGTGGCAACGTGCTGGGACTTGAAGACACAAGCAATATCTCCTCAGCCTCTTTTATCTCAGAGCCCAGTCTGATAGTTCAGTTTTAGGATTGCAACTTTCGTCACTACAAAATGTAGCAGCGAACTAAAACGCACAAGCAGGAGTGGTCCACCGTCTTAACTGCAACACGCACTGCTCGGCACGACAATCTAAGCAAAATTATCAGCTTACGTAGACATTGGGATTTTGTGGCCGAGTTACTGGTCACACGAACGGTTGTTGCACACACGTGTGCGATGGAACTGAACGCTGTTAAAACTATATTTTTCTTCACCTATTGAAAAGAGGGGGGGGGGAGCAACTCTTCGTCGTAGTGTAACTATAACGTCTTTATATCCCATTAATACTTTAAATTGCAACATTCATGAAGACCAAGGGCTCTACTAGATAGTACTCGCTGCTCCGCTATCGCTGCTGAGCGATTCTAGAACGCATCACAAGTGCGATGATTGCTAAATACATTGATGTTTAAGCTCGTTTCATCATTCAAGAAAGCCTAAATGAACGACTGTGCCAAGAACTTTCCACAGATCATTAGGCTAGAATTCTGGACTAAATTATTTTCCGCCAAATGAAACACGACACGATGCTTCAATTCCTTCATTTGAAATCTTTAACGTTTCAGTTAATGTACAGTACTTTTCCAACCCTCGTACCAGAAAACGACAACTTTTCTATACGAACTGAACAACTTTGCCAGTTTCATTTCAAGACAACATTTTCATTTCATTTTACATTTTCATTTCAAGCTCTCGGCTACGATGACAACAAATAAAATCTAATTTCAGCAGTCGCCCTAAACATTCCAGGTGTACGTATATACCTTTCATTTGATTTGTATTTAAGGCAACATTCTTTCAATCTTGCCAAAAACTGCATAGAAATAAAAACTCAACAACCAATCTCCCGAACGAAAGATGCGCCGACAAAACGAATCTATACCAATTCCTTAAGAGGCAAGTGAGTGATCAAAATTCCACTTTAAATTCGGAATACAAGAAAGTATTCTCGGTGAAATTTAGAGAGCGTGAGAAGTTTTGAAAGCTCCTCCAGTCTGGTGCAAGGTTGGATTTTGAAAGCCTCGCGTTTGAAACTTTTTAGCTGGAGCTTCGAATTTTCAAATCAAAGCCTGGCTTGCGCAAACCAGCAGACCTAGGCGGATCAATGTGAGTTATATCCGTTCAACTATTCGCGTAAACTTAATCATGCTGCAGACACTTGGGGAGAGACCGCGCAATAAGAGTCGTGGCGGAGGAAGCAATAAATAACCAAATGCAACATCCACTTAGGACTTGCATCGGCGGACATTAGAGCCCAAAGGTACGTTTCCGAGACGGAAGGCTTGGATCTCGCTGCAATACGGCAATCGGCACCGCAAGCACGGACACACTAATGCTCGGTCTCGCCACTCTTAACGTGAGCAGTTCCTCTGGCCGCAGAACTTCCTTTTTAGACAATTTTGGCTTCGTAATTTATCCTGGAAGATCTTCATCAATTTCGCAACTGCACGCTTGCTTTCAAGATACTTTTCATGCATTTCTTTAAACAGATATATTTTAACCCTTCCATCATATAGATAACTAGATTTACATAAACGCTAGATGTCGTATACTCCGAATATAAGGGGTTTGGTGAAAATTAATATCACTATTAATATTATCTGTTTTCTGTACTCAGTGATTGCGATGCACGGTAGTTTCCTGCTGTGCTCAATTGTCCATGATTGTTCTGTGTTTTGTCATTTATTGACGCGTTCAACCGACATTTATTTTTCTTTCTTGTTCGATTGTCTTAGCATTTTCTTTGTTTTCAATTGTTACGGGCTGTCATTTTCTGTCTGGCTCAGATGCAAGTGATGGCAATATGCTGAGGTTTTCTGTCTTCTTCGGTCGTGAGTGATATTAATATCCAAATTATTATTATTATTATTGGTGAATATTAATTAACTGTCATAAAAAATTATTCCACAGGCTGATGTTTGTTGTGGCAGGATAGCGAGGAAGTGACAAGACGGCAATTCTAGTACATTGAAACGAAAGTCAGTTGTTATTCCACTTCAGAAACTCAAAACTATCCGCTAACTAAAAGATAAAATTATATGTCAGTTTGAGCATCCCAAACTACAACAAAGGCGGTCCAAAGAGAGGAAGGAGGAAAACACAACTTTTTATGGATTTGAGGGAATGCGGAGTCCATGCGCAAGGTGCGTTTCCACCCAAGACCCCTTGAACATAGAAACTATGCGTTGAAAAAGATAGATAATAAACAAAATAAAAATTGAAGATGGAAGTATTAGATGCTGATGAACAGGACAGTGGTAAGCCACAAAAAACTATGGTTTGCAGTGAATAAAAAACTTTTGTATATCAACAAAAGTGAGGCCTACCTAACCTTCATCTCGGTGCCTCTCAGGTTTCCCGTGTGAGCATTCCCATGGATATAATGGCTCCATCCTTCTGAGGGGTAGAAACGAATTGACATAAATGGTATAAATGATTGGTCACAGTCCATTTATGGTGTCATGAGAGCAGCGCTTTTTTCAACACCCCGTGGTAATGATGACTCATTACGAGAAATTCATCTGCTAGCACCTATCAGTACATCACATCATATTAATATTAGTCATACGATTACCAACGTAAAACTTGTCAGTCAAAACTCCGCACTGAAATAACTTGTTATAGGAATTTCCAATTATGTTGTTGCCCTTGGAAATTATCGCTAATTCTATGCGAAAGTCAAACCGTGATTAAGAGGAGAAAAGACCTAGAACGAGCAATCAAGACCCGGTGCAAGCAGACTCAGTTAAAGCATTGCTAAAAATACTCGGAAACTACCTAGTCATGGCTGAAGTAGAAGCCATACTCGGAAGACAATAATACGCCAAACGCACAACAGGCTTCCCGTCAACTTGCTCCATGACAAACACTTTCAGCATCAATTTACCGCAGGATTATGCTGAACTTAGTGCGATCCGGTGACTTCGCAGAATGTCACAGACAAACGGAAACTACAATTCAGCAAATGAAGCATAAAGCAAAACCGAGCAAATTTGGATACTGATAGCCTTCATTTGTTGCGATCGTTCCCATTTAACTTCCGATCCCGTTTAAAATATCGCAATTTTTAAATTGCTCGTTTTCTCATTCTCAGTTTCATATCAGTCCGCAAAGCCTAAAAATTTCAATTAAAAACCTCGCGTGGGAGAGGAAACAACAAGCCATAACCAGACGCTCGAGTCTCTTGTTTCACTTTTTATTATTGCGGCTTAACATCATCAAAAAATTGCCCCCAATATGTTTATCTCCAGCAGAAAAATACTTCTATCCTCTTTTTTATGCTCGCTAGCTGATTAATTGATTGATAAGTTATTTTTAGCTTCCCTAGCCAGGAAGATGTTCAACGATAAGAAGGATGAATGCATCATTTACATAGTAGGGAGTTAAGTGAACGCGGAATCTATGCACAAAGTGAGTTTCCTCGCAGGGTCCCCTGCGCTTAAAAAAAAGTAAGTTGAGAAAGGAGGCTTGAAAACATGGTAAAAGTTGAGGAAGAAAGTCAGAGGTGCTGAAAAACATGACAGCAGTGGGCCAAAAGAGTTTGTCTTTAACAAAACAAAAAAACTTCTTTTACTTCAACAATATAAAAAACTACCAAACTCTCAGCCCAGGATTTCTCCTTTTCCCCATGGGAGTGCTAATTCCCATGGATACATTAGTTGCACACTACACAATACAATGGTGCAACCCTGAAATGGATGCATACTAATCATTCGTAAACATGTATCCTTCTTGAAATTTTCGAGCATAAAAATGAAATTGTCGCGATACGTTATGTGTGTTGCGTAAATATATATATGCAGATCTAAAATTATGTTTTAGAATCATTTTTAGCAGAGTTAGAATGCTACGTTGAGAGTGTGTATACACAGTGCGATGAGTTTGCTGCTCAATATTGCGGAAAATGAATCGCACACCGAGAGCAAATGTTCGGAACCAACGCGAAGTGAGGTTCTGCATCGATAAAGTACGCTTTCTAAGTAGTACGAGGAAACAAAGTGAAAAAGTGCATGTTTGATTTTAGGACAACAAAGATCACCATAACCTGAAGCCGTTCCTGCATATAAGATAGCACAACACAAGAAGAGCGGCGCCGTCCAGGAACTGAGGCAAGAACGCGCGAAGGAGGAATTCTATTCAGCGAAAGAGACATAAAAAACACAACTGAAAGTCCCATAAAAGCTCAGGATCGAGCAACGCAAACCGCTCTTTTCATACACGAGGTTTAGCACGGCCACAAAACTGGGGAGAACACGTGATATTTTAGGCGTGCATGTGTGCAGGAGGAGTTCAGAGACGGAGGCACTCACACAGTTCAAACTGGGTACGAAAAATGCAAATGCTGGGCAACTCGCACTCACGCTTTGCATCAAAAGAACTCGTTTTTTCCAAGCATGAAGGAATGCACGAAGGTTGAGATCCGGAACAAAATCATCGAAACTCAGAAAGCTGTCAGTTGATTATCAGAGACTAAACGCTGAAATTCTACAATACTTTGAAATTCACTTGAAATTTATGAAATCTCTTTTGAATAGTCATTTCAGCATGAAATTTTGGACTTAATTGGACCACTAACTTTCCTACTGGCAAAATGTAGGCAAAAATCGTACGGTCTCCCACTTCTATCAACTAAGAAAAAGTATTTTCTACTCTAAAGGAATCACTATTAAACGTTAAATGGTTCCATATCAATCACCAAAGTCTGTAGTTTCAGAGAAGAACCTACCGACCATTTCCATAAAAGAACAGAAATATTTTAGCAGTAGTTCAAAGTAACAATTTGTACAACGCAGGCGTGCGTCACAATACAGGCGTACGTTTATACGTGAGTGTACCTAAAGGTTCAGAGGGCAAAGACACGATAAATAGTTTATAAATAAATAAATAGTTAACAGGCGTTTTAAGAAGCATAGCTCCTCATGCATGGATACAGGTCGCAGCTTAGCTCAGATATCAACGTCACTCAACGAATAAATTACCATTTTTTTCAAAAACAATAGGGTAACCACCCGCTCCTTTTTATTGCCCTTGAAAGAGCCTCATCCTCTTCCTTCCCCTTAAATTCTGCTTTGCATGCAAAATTAACCGTACGAGGGGCAAATAAAATGCTCAAACCACAGACAAATGCAATGAGCTGAACAAAAATGCGCACGCCGTCTCACTTACCTCGAAAAGCCTCTGAAGCGCAGCTTTGTTTTGCCAAAAGCAAATCCACACCAAAACCAGGCCCTGCACAAGGATTACCACGGACTCCATTAGAGATATTCGGACTTGGTCAGGTTGTAAACTCAAATGTTCACAAAACATACTCTAACGATATCGTTATTACCTCAACGTGGGTAACATATCCAAAAAAAGAGCTGTAGGCTTAGGAGAGGTTTTGGATTTGTCCGTGACGACGCCGCCTGTTCTGCGGTACGGAAGCTCGCTATCCTCACCATAAACTGCTGCTCTAAAGCCGCTTTACGTCCAATTAGAAACTGAGAAGCTTCCCAAATTCCCGCCACTAAACACTAACAAAACCGAAGCAACATGGCTGAGGTAAAATGGAGAAACGCATGCGAGAATGCGCGTGAGATGTTCTTCGCAGCGCAGAATGCAGGTGCGAGTCGAGGGGAGATTCAAAATAAAGAACACAAGGGATTGCGCTCACAAAGCATTCAAGCATCAACATAAAGTTCCAACGCACGATGAATGGAATGGTGAAATGGTACCAGGTACAAAGCTCTAGAAATAGCAACATAGCGAAAGGAATGTGAGGCATTGTAAATTAAATCATTGCTGAGTAGAATATTCTAAAGGAAATCCAATTGAAAATACTCAGTAATACGGGATGACAAGCTCTCAAGAACAATGAATGAAAATTTCAGATGAAAGGGAATTGAAAATTCCAAATTAAACGGAATCGTAAATTCCAAGTACAACGGGATCGAAAATTACAAATGAAACGGGTTCGAAAACTTTAAAGAAAATAGGATCAAAAATTCCGAAGCTCTAAATAAAAACAATGGAAAAATCAAAATGAAAGTAGAAAGAAAGTTTAAAAACAAGAAGCATAGAAACTATTGAATGGAGGTGGACAAATCGTCCGAGAGTTGGCAAAAAGTTTCAAAAGGATGTCGATGGAAAATTCTGGAGGAAGGCTGATAGAAAATTTAAAATTTGAGAATTAAGACTTAAAACTAAAATTGCTTAAAATCAAAAAATTAAAATTGAAAATTAAAATTACGAGACATTGTATTGAAATTTTAAAAGCTATTGAAAAGTAACAAAGATAGTAAATACCTAAATAGTCCCAAAAGAAAGCGATTAAGTCACTGCAGAATAACGAATTTACACAATTGTGAGCTAAAATTTCAGGAAATATAAGTAAAAAATGGCCCTGAATCTGCAAACCAGGAGCAAATTGATGGCATGCAATGCGTGCGGTAAGTTTAGGCAACATTTTGACGTGCACTCAATGATGCGTTTGTGTGCAATATGAATGGTGCGTTTGTGTGCAATATGAATGATGCGTTTGTTTTTGAGCTGCCTCAAAATGTTCCTTGATCGTCGATGTGCAGCACGAACTAACTCGAAACTGCAATGTAAATGTGCTCGTCGAGACATTAAAGTTCAGAGGTAAATGCAGTAGCACATAAATTCATTCAGCTATCGAGAATATTGAAACGCTGAAAATGTTAAATCAAATTCGTTTCAGCATATTTTTCTGAGAATTGCTCACAGAAGCAGAGGAGCAAAATAGTAAATCATTAAGTTTTGGTGTGGGCTGCCGTAGGAGTTCTGGACCAGAAAATTTCAGGCACTTTACGACCATATAGCTGAGAGGAAGAGACTTCAGGTCAACTGAAACGAGTCCACCACTCCCTCGTGTGCGAAACAGCTGCTCGGATACACTGTCACTACATGCACTCGATCGTTTCTCACGCTGTATACCGAAATTCAGCCAGCGCACTCATCACTTTCTGTCAAGTCCGCAGCTCGTGTGAACTTGTGCTACCGTCACCACTTGTAGAGGAAGACGAAGACAACAAGACACGCGAGACGCACCTCTCTCGTGTGAACACATTTGGTAAACTGTTACCAGCGCGCCAGCGTAACGAATAACGATTCGCAGGTAGATGCTGTGAACTAAATGCTGTGATGAGAAGAATGTTGCTCAAGACCTGACGATGATTAATTGTACTAAGGGGCCTGCACGCACGCAGCCGGCACAAGAGCAGCAACATCACCTCGCTTTGATAGAGAAAAACACGTGTAAACGGCGGGGCCTAAATAGGAGTTCGCGAAAATGACACTCTGGCCTTCTTCCACAAAAAACCTAAGAAATACAGCCAGGCTCAAAAAGAGAACCACAATGAGTATTAAAGTTGTTCATTAGCTGGAGTCTACTTGAGGCATCTCGAGTGACCGCCAGGTCGCTTGAAGCGATGAACCCGCCTACTCGCGGCACAGCGCAAGTCGGTACAACATAATCATTTACTAACTCTACAAAGACGTACTGCTTTCACATCCGGGAAATCAAAACAAATCAACGCAGATGATAAACACAAGAAATTGTGCACAAATAGTCAACAGAAGAATATCAAACAGTTCACAAATTAGATCAAACTATAAGTTAGCGTTAGCCTCCTTTAACCCAAATAAAAGTGTTCCCAAGAATGGAAGGAGGGTAGCACCATTTAGAATGGAATTGAAGGAACGGATAATTTATGCACTTAACCCACTACCTGCGCACACAAACAGCAAGATTGAAAGAAGTGCATGAAACACGATAGAAATTTAAGAAGAAAAGAAAGCAGTAGGTGATAAAATATAAGACAAAAGTGAACCAAAAATGCTGGTCCGAAACAACAATAGGACGCTTATTATATTTCAACAAAATAAATGCCTGCCAAACATTTAGCTTGGGATAGTGACACATAAATTTGATTTAAATTCAGAAGTGATGAAATTACTGACAATTTTTGTTCTCTGAAACACGTTCCGGAGTCCATGCAGTTCACTCATCTGATTATGAATAAGACATCTGCAAAATCTGTAAAAGAACAGAACATTGGTAAGTTGAACACAAATATGCCTTCGTTTGGAAAATCCTTCCTGGGTATTCTCATATATTTATTATCTAATACATGTTCATCGAGTGTCTTTTCATCTCCAGGGAACTGTAACAGTTTCAATTGCATACTTCCATGATGTACGGCTTTAACTATATTCGCGCGCAGCCTTTAGCGTCACGTTCATGCGCAGCTTTTAGAGTCACTTTCATGAGCTGTCTTTAGCGTCACTCACATTCATGCTCAGCTTTTAGCGTCACGTTCATGAGCTGTCTTTAGCGTCACGTTCATGCGTTGCCTTTAGCGTCACGTTCATGCGTTGCCTTTAGCGTCACGTTCATGCGCTGCCTATAGCGTCACGTTCATGTGCAGCCTTTAGCGTCATATCCAATTAAATACACTTAACTACTGGGCTTAGCAACCCATAATTTATCGTCTCATGAAGCATTTCATAGCGTAAGATTTAGCTCATAAGTCTAGAAAAGCTCAAAAATTACAAGCTCGATGTTTTTTAAACCCATTTTTAACAAGTCGTTGACAAAAGCAGAAGTGGCTTTGTAAAAACCAAACAAAACCCATATTGTAATGATAATTTGATATCAATCTACAGCTGGAGTCACATGCGTGACACTTCGGCCACCTAAACAGCAATTTCAAATTTGAAGAGAAGCGAGCATGAGCACTTTTATACATAAGAGCTGGGATGAAGCAAGCCATGCGTATCCACTTCACTATGATCTTTTCCCAGGTAATCTAGGCTAATACAAACGAAACCCAGTGACGGGAAGCCTCTCAGCAGGACACTGTACCGTGAAAGCAGACTGCATCAGGAATGGAGAGGCCGCACCCAATTCCTGTCGCAGAAGCGAGTCCCATTTCAGTGGGAATAAATCAAGGGAAAAATCAGCATAACATGGCGCGGGGGACCTGGTGAATATTGTCACAGCCTCCACTCCCCCATTCGGCCCCGTAACTCGGGATGCAGACATCACCACAATTGCTGACGAATTCCGCACCTCAGAAAAAAGCGCCAACTCCTCGAAACACGACAGTCAGAAAAAGACAACCCTCAGAAACTGCGAAGTTCGTCTGCAGGCGCTGGGTGACGACTGACGACTTGTTCAGTCCTGAACAACAAACCTGAAGAACACTGCGCTCGAGGCTGTTTTTCACGTTCACTTCACGAAAATAAAATTACAATTTCAAGAGGCAGAAAGGACAATTTCTCCTTGGAATTAGTTGCATCTACAGCATGCACATAAATGTCTTATTCGGCGCAGTTCAAGTAAGAGCCTGACGCGGGCCTGTGGTGGAACGAAGCAATAATGTCATACGCGGTGAAACGTATGACATACTTGTGGATGAAAAGGATAAACTAATATGAAATAAACATGTTTATCGACAAGCGTTCCGAAATCATTTAGTTCATTAATGCTGTAACAAAATGATGCCAAGTCTAAATTAAAGTTATCTAAATGAGAATCAAGTTTAAACACAAGAAGAAAAGCTCTACAAAAACTTGGATTCTAAAAAACTTCTTGGGAAATCTATTACCGACCTACAGTAAATTACTATTCAAATTCAAGTATTCACTCAAACGCGCGAATTGAATCGTTCGTACGACCATAAACTTTGATATAAAATGTCGAAGTAATAGTTCGGTAATGCACTTTGATGGTGACTTGAATGATGCCAGCGGTGATCTGAACCACAGCAATGACCTCTTGTAGCTGACAGAGATAAAGATGCAGACGCGGGCGTCCAGTTCTGTGAGAAATGCTGAAGTGTTGCTGGTGGCCAATAAATTCTTGGAGAGTTGCACTCCCGACACAGGATTGCAGGCATCAACGACCCTCGTAAAGATGCACACAATCTCTACCCAGTTATTCATCCAGTCGTTCCTTCCTGGGAAAAAATATGAGTAATCCTAAAATTACTCATAAAACACACGCGCGCGTTAACAGAAGTGAAATCAATTCGAATAAAAATCGCAAGTTCTATCTTCATTTTTGGGTTAAAGGGATCCATGAACGGTAGCCGTACGAAAATTTCCTGTTTAGCTGCCGGCAAGAGTGCAGGAGTGGAAAATTTTATCTAAGACATCTTCAACTTTGTACTTGATTAACACGGAATTTGTGATATTTATTTTGTATAAGCAATTTGATGATACTTTTAATTTTCTCCTGAAATATTGCATCGGGACTGGATATTAGCTTGGGTTTAGTGTGATGTGGTTAAAACACTTTTCTTCATGTTATTCTTATAAATACAGCTGAAAGAACTAGAATCTAAACAAGATGACGTTGGTTTCCTATTAACAGCAGTTCTTAATCAGGAGTATGATAGTTGACTAGAATATCTAAGAAATGGTTACCAGTCATCCTGTTTTGGTTCCATTATAACTGTGATATATTGGGAGGTGACACTCTTTTATACAGTGAATAAGAAATGCACTTCTCTCCACGAATGAAATAATACGAAAGTATCGTTAAAAAAATTATTCAAAATTAAATGGACATCAATTATGGTTTTTAATATATAAATGGGCACCAATTTTGAAATTTTTGGGAAATTAAGTAAAGTTGCATTTGTTGATATAGAAAAAACTGAATCCAATTCCCAATCCGTCACAGTTTGCTTGGAGTCCCTAATCCTGAAGACAAAATGCATCTTCAAGACCAATGTCCATTAACCTTTTAAAGCAGCTAATTGTTACTATGGAAACTGACTATTTTTAAATATTCCATCATGAGGTCCACTCACAGATTCCTCTACCTACCTCTAAGTAAATAAAGAGTCAACGCCAGAATAATACATCAATAACCACTAGTTACTACAACTTTTTCACTTCAAATTAATCCAAGTCAAGTTCAAAATAATTCAAGTCAATTTCAATTTTATCCAAGTCAAGTTCAAATTAATCCAAGTCAATTTCAAATTAATCCAAGTCAAGTTCAAATTAATCCAAGTCAAGTTCAATTTAATGAAAGTCAAGTTCGAATTAATCCAAGTTACAAACAAATTAATCCAACCCTGAGTTCAGTTAAGAATTGACATAATCACTCGTTAATTTGAGCGTTCTTTGTGTTAGATATGTATCTATTGGATGTGATGAGCAGGACAACCGTTTTTCCTTTCTGCAGGGAATACATAAAATTTAGGCCGGTGTTGCAATCTAAAGACAAGCTGTCGTAAAATGTGCTAAGTCTCCAGCACCAGGAGGGAGAGTGTGATTCAGATCTTTGACCGGCGTAAAAGATGCAAGTCAATTATAAAAACTTCGTATTATACTACACATTAAAGTTGTTTTACAATTCTACATTGATGGCAGTATGTATCCATTCAAATATTTATGTTCAAAAGGTAAATTAATGTCACACATACACACAGCAGTATCGAGGATTTATTTAGACACATATACTGTAGATTGTTTTGTGCGTGAAATTCCACCTTATCACATAAATAAAATTATATATGCATGCAACTACAAAAGATTACCATTGAACGATATGTAGATTTAATCTTTGAAAGGAATATAGCAACGAAGTCTTTCTTTCGCTTGTTCAAACGATTTTCGTTAAAAAAATTAAAATTTTTTTCATCGACATAGATGATAAATTGGCCTAGGCCTATTAATTTGAAGGAATGACATTTTTATTGCTAATGCAGAAGTGTATCTGTGTAGTAATGTACTTATTCAAATTGTAATCAAACGGTATCGTACATAAATACTCAGTGAATCGCATTTGTATATTTCTTTTAAAGATTAAATCTAAAAATCGTCCAAAAGTTACCTCATGTAGTTACATGAATATTTCATACATAAATATGTAATAAAGTGGAATTTGACGCATATAAATATCTAATTAAATTTGACTTGAATTAAATTGAACTTCACTTGGATTAATTCGAACTTGGATTGGATAAAATTGAATTTGACCTAATTTCATTTGAACTTGACTAATTTGAAGTGAAAAAGTTGTGGTGACAGCTGGCAATTCATTGAGAAATTTCTGAGAATTATTAACAACTACATAGCTATTGCAAAAGGGTGACGAATAAGATTAAAAGCTAGAGAAAGCCCTCCTGACCGAAACAAAGGTGTTCAAAAGAGGGAATGAAGAAAAGCGCCATTAAGTCTAAAATTAGATGAAGCGGTCTCCACGTATCCCACGAAGAGATACAAGATTAATACAAAATCATGGCAAATTTGGTGTCGAAAAATATTAATTAGTGGAAGAAAAAACAGAACATTAGAAAACCGAAGAAGATAGTGCGTGGCAAAACAAAAAAAAATAAGTTTCATTTCAACCGAAGGAGCGTTATTTCCCATGACAACAATACTTGTCTCCCTCTGAGAGAGTAAAAAGACAAAAGAGGCACTAAGTTTGCACTCAGTTTCCAGGCACGAGTGCTAGAGGCAGATGAATTGTGTGCCTGTGTTACGGCTGTGTGCGGTCAAGTGATCGCTGCCTGCAACGTCATCCGTCAGAGCCACCACTCCGTTACCTCACAAAGAACGAGATGCTCAAGAGGGGATTCTTATTTCACCTACAGACCAGCTACAGTATTTCAGATCACGGTTTCAATGTTTTTGATGTCTCTATACCTCCACCTTATAGAATCTCCATTTTTTTAACAAAGATCTCATTTGAAGCGCGGTCAAAGGGCATTAGAACTAAATATTGCTCCGACGTTTAAATTCGAACTCTGCAGTCGTATGGATGACTCACTTAAGGTGCATGTGCGTGCATGGATTTGAACAAGAATTTACTGAGTGCAGGATGATAGGTAATTTAATTCGTAAAAATTTTAATATTTTTTTTCTTCCCTCCTTGTGTTGAAACAACTTTTCTATTTTTCGTGAAGCACTGATAATTTTTCAGCCTTGATCATTCTTAAACATTTGAGAGTAAATGCGGACGCTTCTTCTTGATTCATCTTTTCACGCTGCACGTACGATTTCCACGGAATCAACCTTTTACTTCCACAGAGCATGAATTTCAAAAGAAGAATTTTAATAGCGATCGCAATAATTGAGTGTAGCTCCAAAACGAATTATGCCTTCGAAAAGATTCGACTTGAACAGTTTATACCTGCACCTTTAGAGCTCTATTATTATCCGAACATGGCATTTCAGCAATTATTAACAAAACGTTTGAACGCAATAAATTCATGAACCTAAGAGGATCGTTATGAAAATAAATTACTATGTGCTTAACGAAAGAACAATCAAAGGAACAGAGGAATGATCCAAGCACAAAACCAGCCCCGCGCGCTTCCTGCAGAAAATGTTGCTCACTGTCGTGCCTTTGATGCAGGCAAGTGTGTCGAAAATAAGTTGAATGACTTCCGCCTCAAGTCCACACACGAGGACGTGAGCCTGCGACTGAAAAATCAGCGCGGTCTGTGAGCGTGCAATAGACTTCAATTAAATATTCAGCCGATATTTGCCCTAACCAACACAAATAGGCCGCAGCCAGGGCTGATAAGAGCACAAATTAAAGCGAGGTCCATGAGGGGGCGGACGACCCGCGTCAGGTGCAGGTGGCCGGTGGAGAGGCGCTCTAAAAGATTGCGCCGGCACAAAATAATATGCATTCATCAGCAAATAATTGCTGCCTTGCCGATCGCAGCCCAGCGAGCAATTAGGGAGACTCGCGGCTTCAAATATTGCGTTCCAATTTAAAAAAATGTCAGGGCACTGATGGTGATTACATTGGGCTAACTACGGGAATAAATTCTTAATTTGGCTGACGTATCAGCTGTCCTTCGAAGCCTAAAGAGATGCAGCAGAAGCAATTCGGTAGATCCAGGAGATTGAATGCTTTGTGATATTCCTGAATATAATGAAAGCAGGCAGTATAAACAGCATCTTTCGGACCTCTGGAAAAACGTGAGGGCCATCAAATGGGATACCAGAGAAAGTTAAACATCAATATTCATTGAACAGCTCGTATGCTCGCTACCTTCGAGAAATGCGGCGAGGGCAGGGCATGCGAAGCGCATCTAAACTTGGCGTGATCTCCTTAACTGAAGCACTTGAGGGGCAAGCTCACTAACAAGGGCTAAAAAGCGAAAAATAACCGACAAATTGGAGGCCACTAACTTTGTCTCAAAGTCTATTTAATTAGCAAAGATCAATTACTTGAGAAGTGATAAGGAATTTACTCGAGTGTGTTCATGAATTTCGTAGAAAAGACACAGAAGAAATGAAAACTTAAATTGCAAGTTCAACATTCTCCTAGGATCACGTAGATGCTTAAAATGACTACCGAGTCGAACATCTACGGAATCATTGAAAAATCCTTTGCTCAGCCACATCCCTGTTGTTGGTTGATATGAGAAACGATCGTCTCCATCACGCCACAACATCTAAAAAAGTCAGTCTTCCTTCTAATATATAACGCAAAAATAAGTCCCGGTGCTACATGAAGAGCATCAGTTTACTGTCAATATTTTTTCAAGAACAAACTCCGCCATTTGAAAGTAAGAGTATTTCAGCGCAATGCATTCTAACTGCCATGCGTGTGCGTAAAAAATCCTGTCTACATATTGTATTTGGAGTGCACCTGTCTCCTGCAAGGCATCGTCCACAGTCCGTCGTGAGCAAACAGAGACCTAACACCTGCAAACAAAATTCAAAAGCTGTGGGAACCGTCAGAAAAGCGACGAAATTGAAACTATAACTACAAAGTAAAATAAGAAGATCGTCTTCGCAAAATATATATAGGAAGATCGTCTTCGCAAAATTTATTTAGTAAGATCGTCTCCGCAAACAAAATCAAAAGCTGTGGGAACCGTCAGAAAAAAAACGACAAAAATGATACTATAACTGCAAAGTTAGATAGAAAGATCGTCTTCGCAAAATATAGCATTGTTTGCTGTCAGAATACTGATGCAGCCCGCTCATCGTTGTAGCCCAATTAGGGTGGAAAGCATCGCAGAAAGTGCAGTCCCAGAATGTCGTCAGAGAATGCTATTTCTATGTAAATCCTCGATATCATTTACGAAAAGAATACATCAGTAGCCTTGGCAGCACTTACCCCGAAATAAATTAGACGAAAAGCACATTATTGCGTCCAGCACTGGCACGGCATTACAGAATTGATCCTCTCCCGATCTGGGCACGAGACTGCGGCATTTCCACAAGTCGAGGCAGGCAAAAAGTTGCTGCCATCACCGCACGAAGTTAGCGTAAGATGTAACTTCATCTAGTTAGGGAGCTTGTGGCACGAACTTGAGTCGGCGGGAGCAAGAAATCATTAGGATGCATCTCCTGTTCCAAATAATGGATCACCCGGACCAGGTTTGTCTTTTATGCCTCTTTCGTTCGCTTAATTAATGGCAGCCGCGCACGACTGCACTCGTTGAATTAGAGAACGAGCTGATGACAGGTCATCGCGATTGGATACATGGAAATAAATTATGGAAAGATTTCCTCGTACGCTTTTGAAATGTAAAGAGCTCGAACATGTCGATCATTGAGCTCGGAAGATTTAGGAATACATCTCAAGCTACGACAATTTGTCGACAGTAACGGAAATTTTGTGTGCATTAGCTGCATATGATGAGTACGAATCAAATCCAACTAAGTAGGGTCCAACATAAGTATTTTCTACTCCAATCTTTGCCCTTCTTTTCACGAAAATGCCTATTATTTCATTAAAAAAGGCTCACTCAACTCTTGGCTCGGGACCGCACATTTCCCTCTGGAAGTACTAATTCCTTTGGATAGAACAGCTGTTTCCCCCGGAATGAAGAAGGAGAAGAAGAAGTTTGCTTCATATGAAGATGATACCAAAAACATCATCAGTTCATAAAACGTCGTAATGCAAAGGTCCTTAGGCGAGCAACACCTGCAGGGTTTCATAATACCCATGTCAGTCATGATACCAATGCCATGTGTAAATATCTAACGTTATAATACCCGTTGTGTGTTTATTTATATATTTATTCATATATCTGTTCGGTGTCCGCTTCTTAAGAAACATAGGATGTCTGAGTTTGCGGTATCATGGATACCGAATTCCTCAGTGTATTGAAAGATGGCCTCACATGCATTGATATGTTTGACATTTTATCAGGATAGATTCGGTTATGACTTGATAGGTTAGGATAGGTAAGTAATGTTGACGGAATTTTTTCACGGGTCTACCTAGCTTAACGATGAATACATTGTCAGTGGAATTTCCACGGGTCCTGCTACTACCTAATCATACCCTTGCATTTATTTGTTTGGAGTCCGCTCCTTCCATTTCTGTCACTCTCATAAGGATAGGTAAAATGACCGTATCTGTGATGCGATTTCACCAGCGCACAAGTACAAGAATATTTTTTACGACGGATTCTGTTAGGATGGATATATATGTTTGTCATCCACAGCTAGTGTGAATCATAACACTCATGTCTTAAAGGGATACGGGTCTTGCATCACTCATCTAAGAAAAGCATGAAAATTTGTTCTTTTTGTTAAGTTATTCCAAGTTCGATAATACACAACACAAATAATAAATAAACATCATGCTGGTGATATTTGTATAAAATATAAATATCACGCATTGATGGCAAAATCTCATGTCAGCGCTCACCTACATTGGAATATGAGCTTGAACTTTGCCGATATTAGGGAGAATGTTGAAAGTGAAATGGTGGGTGTAAATATGTTTAGGTCTTCGACTAAAACGTCGACATGATAGAAATTCGCAACCATATTTTCGTGCTTCTAGATCAACTAGTACACCAGCAAACTAGCTCAGAAAAAAATCATTTACTAAGCCCCAAATTTATGATACTTCCTCCATAAATAATGAGCCATAAGAGTTCACCGGAGGCAGAAACAAGAAAAGGACTTTTCACAATGCTAACCAAAACATTTTACAACACAATTGGAGCAATTCAAGAAACTAACGCTGTCATGTTATATACTCTCGGGCGTCACAAATGAGAAAATGTCACACGAGGCTAACGTACTATTTTAGTTACACAAATAAAATATTGAAACAAATGTTTGCTCTATTGAATCAGTATCTCATTGCTAATATCAGTGCAATGATACGGTAGTAAACTTGGAACTCTGATATTGATTGACCACCGTCAAGTGATTGAAGGGGCCAAAAATGTGCCAAATATTCAGCAATTAAACGCAGATTCCAATTAACTTTCTAGATCGAGGATCGCTGTTGGACGAGAAACGGCGGTTGTGACCAAGGAGACTTGAAGATGAATGAGTTCAGATACGTCGAAGATGAGAAAATTAGCCGTTCAAATCGAAGTATCGGTGCATCGTCCATGTGAGGTTATTAATGTATTCTTCATTTGCGAAATATTAACAAACAGTGAAGCATAAATTGGACAATAACAAAATTAAAAAGTGAGGTCTATGGTAAAGTAACAAATTGATACGACATTTAGAGTAAAAATAAAAGTCACTGGCTAAGCGGTTTATATTAACTGCCCTCAGTACGTACATAACAAGTTTTAGTTTACAAGAGGTCACCTCACCTACACATCCAGTCAAAACTTTGGATAAAAAATTAAGCTATGCAGAATAATGAGTGACAGCATTTTGTGAGTGCTTCTTCAAAATGTACTGCAGCATACGGGTATTGTTATTGTTGTTGAGGCGCAAAATAACGTTACAGTGTAGTCTTCAAATCTTCCATTGTCTGAAGGATTTTTACACATGGCGGAAAACTGTTCTACAAGAAGGCCCATGATATTGATAGAGCTTGTTACTGAAGTCAGATGAGAGGTAGTTCAGTAAGTCATCATTTCTTTAATTTTGAATTTGGTTCGTTACAGTGGGGGGGGGGAAGAGGGAGGGGGAGGAGGAATTGTACAATATCAGCACCGCTCTGAGAAAGGTATAAAGGTATAAAGAGGAGAAATACGTATTGGGCTTTATGAGTGAGGAACATTTCCTGAATAAGGGTCCTGTAGAGTTTATTTAGGAAGGGTTGCATGTTCAATTTTTTTTTTTTACCGAAGTGAGTACGAAAGCTATAAGTCCCAAAGGCCATCTATAGCTGAGGTAATCTAGAAATATCCCCTGGAGGCACCGGTCTACCATGGCATAAGGTAGACAAACCTGATCTGAACCTGTAGTCTACCCTATGCCTCCTCCCTAGGGAAAGACAATTTCAGACTGACTGAAGATTAGATTAGATATTGAGAATCGCAACAAAGGCAAGGCAGTGGAACAAGATGAAAGTTCGAGAGAAAACTCAGAGGTGCTGAAAAACAAAACAGTGAACTGAAAGAATGATGATCCTTAACAAAAGAAAAAAGCCATTTTACTTCACTAAAAAGAAGGCCTACCTCTCACCTCAGGACCTCACTTTTCCCCTCTAGGAATGGTAATCTCCATAGATACTCGAGACAGACTCAAAATTACTTGAAAAGCCTGGCAATGACAATGACCACTTTGCATGGGTGAAGCACTGAGCGTTCCCACGGAACGCAAACAGAGCGCATCAGCCGAAATTCGAAAATTTTAATGAGATCAATCGTTGATGACATCGGAATTGACTGCGAATTAATTCGTTTGACGACAGAGTAAGACCAAAATTAAAACCTTAGACTCACGAGACGCCAAAATTGAAACCGCTCACAACCGCACACTACGCTTAGAAGAGAAGACATTAGACTAAGGCGAGGAGGGCAGAGAGCATCAACTGAAGCGAATTCTCAACATTAACATTACTGAATGCAGGCTAACAACAAAGATACAAAGCACAGGTCTCATGTCGAAGGAGCTTCTTAACTAGATCGGTCCCATCCAATGATGAGATTCAGCCATCAGTGAATCTCATCTCATGAATCTGTCAATCTCATCTCATGAATCAGTCAATCTCATCTCATGAATCTGTCAATCTCATCTCATGAATCAGTCAATCTCATCTCATGAATCAGTCAATCTCATCTCATGAATCAGTCAATCTCATCTCATGAATCTGTCAATCTCATCTCATGAATCAGTGAATTTCCTCTCATGAATCCGTCAATTTCATCTCATGAATCAGTCAATCTCATCTCATGAATCAGTGAATTTCATCTCATGAATCAGTGAATTTCATCTCATGAATCAGTGAATTTCATCTCATGAATCAGTGAATTTCATCTCATGAATCAGTGAATTTCATCTCATGAATCAGTCAATCTCATCTCATGAATCAGTGAATTTCATCTCATGAATCAGTGAATTTCATCTCATGAAACAGTGAATTTCATCTCATGAATCAGTGAATTTCATCTCATGAATCAGTGAATTTCATCTCATGAATCAGTGAATTTCATCTCATGAAACAGTGAATTTCATCTCATGAATCAGTCAATCTCATCTCATGAATCAGTGAATTTCATCAATGAAGAGATTCACTGCTGAACAGAACAATCCTCGTCAACACACCCCTATGGTGGAGGTAGTTTCATAAATAAAAACTAGATATTTAGCACTTTAACATGTCTAAAATTTGTGTGCACTAGATGGCAGGCATATGATTCATCAGCTTAATCCATCACCAAAACCATTGCGTTCCTGATAAAAAAAGGTGCTCTCTTCCTATTAAAACTAGTAATTCAAAGTAATTAAATTCCCCATGAGAATACAAGAAAATTGTTCTATGTAGACCAGTGAAAATGCTTCCCTTCCTCCCTTCAGTGAGGCGAGAAGACTCGTTCAATTTAGTTTGCCAGACGCGCGCGAACGGGACGCAGAAGCGCGGAACGCGAGACAAATAAAGCTAAATTCATTAGATGCTGTCTAATGATGATCAAATTCAACATCCCCGAAAGTTGGAAGCAGTGATTGATTAGGTGCTCCGAAAGTAGCAATAAACAATTTAAAGTAATCAGCGTTAACAACGCAACGAAAATGACCTCAACCGAATGGAATGACCTGCCAATTCAACATTAAAGAGAGAACGCGCATTCAATAAATGAAAAGAGTCATTTGAAGCGAGCTTTCAAACGAAGTGAAAAGCTCGCTTCACAGAACTGCTCCAGCTCAAAACACGAACTAATGGAGAGCTCAAAACAAGGTTCCGGGGGAAGTAACAGGCGCAAAAACTCCAGCATTTCTCTGCACAACGAAAAACTCGATCAGAATACACACAAAGCTTCAAAGTTTGCTAGGGAGAAAAGAGTGCACTAGGACCTGCGCAAATAAAGGAATGAAAGTTTGGCAAGAAACTCTGATGTTATGAGGACTGAGCTTTTCAAGAAAAAATTTTAAAAACAGTTTCGTGAAGCGAGGACATATCGCCATAGCAGCAGTGACGGGTAAATTGGCTCCCGTCAATTTGCGGTGCTGAATGATGAACAGAAAAAGTAAACCGGCCGAATGACCAAAAATACAACAAAACTCATTGTTCTACTATATTTGCAGCCTGTGAGGTCGCAGGAGCAACAATTGTTTACATGATCATATGAAGAACATATGAATATGAGTTTCAATCAATATGTAGTGAAGTTACTATGGAGCTCGAACTAAAATCTGAAGATTCTAAACAAGAGAAGTGGATATCACGACTACTCCGACATCGAGACGTACATCCACTCAACACAAGCCATCATAAGCTGGAGAACATCACTGTGCGCGGTACATCACTGCACGCGGTACATCACTGTACGCGGTACATCACTGTACGCGGTACACCACTGTACGCGGTACATCACTGTACGTGGTACATAACTGTACGTGGTACACCACTGTACGCGGTACATCACTGTACGTGGTACATCACTGTGCGCGGTACATCACTGTACGCGGTACATCACTGTACGCGGTACATCACTGTACGCGGTACACCACTGTACGCGGTACATCACTGTACGCGGTACATCACTGTACGCGGTACACCACTGTAGGCGGTACATCACTGTACGCGGTACACCACTGTAGGCGGTACATCACCAAATTCAGATTAGCAGAGTCCGAGTAGCCTCATATGATTAGATGTTAGTTTGAGCTTCCCTAGCCTCAACTAAGACGTTCCAAAGAGAGGAAGGATGAAGGCACCATTTAGTATGGGGTTAAGGGAACGCGGGATCTAAGCACAAGGTGCATAGAAACAGTATGTTGAGAAAAAAGCCTTTGAACAAATGAAAATTGAAGAAGAAAGCATTATGTGGTGAAAAACGGGACAGCAGTGTACCGAAAAAAGATGGTGTGTAACATAACTAAAAACATCTTATTTAAACAAAAAGAAGACATGTCTACCTACCTCTCAGCTGGGGTCGAGGAGCCAGATATTTTCAGACTATTTCGACCATTTCAATTCTGATTCCTTAAAGCCCTTGAGACTTTAAATTCAAACCTAATAAAACTCTAAAAGAAAGGCGTTAGGGAAATAAGAGGTATTCATTTAAAACACTCTCTACACGATGAATATTTCGAGCCCACAGTCTGAATGCAACTGGATTATATTATCTGGATACGCAGCTTGTGTAAGAAACAAAACCCGGTACACAATTGCCACACGCAAGCCCAAAGCAGCGGAAGTTCGTTCAGAAGTGAAACTTTCATAACTCTGATGGAACAAAATAATCTTCAAAAAACAGTCCGGAAATGAAAAAGTTTCAACTTAATTAAATGAGTTTATATTCTTCCAACAGAGGAAGACCACTCGCAAAAAACTGGCGGCTCCGTCGGCTAAAATAACACACTGCTAGCGAGGCGACATGTTGAGTCTGGCAGCGCAGTGGGCGCAGAAATAATTTCATTAATTAACATTAGAGAAAATGTAACAGAAATTTTATCAAGGAGCCAATGTAGCATTGTTACGACCAGGTTTTCCTCGGAAGAATAAAATACTTTGTAGCCGAAACTCGGCTAATCTAGAAATGGCAACCGTGCGCGGTGCTCACAGTTTGCGTGATTTTCTCCAAAATATGGCGGAATTTCATGACTTGGACGAAACATTCAGACGAGGACGAAACTGGTCCTCATTCTATAAGATGCACTAAATTTGAAAACCATCGTACTGCGATCGATGGCTTGGAGATCGCAATTCTTTGGATCAGCACTCATGAAATTCAATGACAACTCTGCAGTACGCCAAGCAAATTCGAAGATTAAGACGCATGCCTGAGACAATAATATTGTCTGACGCATTTTAAGACGTAGGCGTTTCACCAGTCTGTGCAGACATGTAAAAAATATTAACTGTCAATGAGGTCTTCTTCACACAGAATCGGCATTAGGTGCACCAGACGAGCAGTAACCGCAAAAAAGGCGTTTCGAAGAGAGAGAAAGGAGGAAGGCACCATTTAGCATGGAGATAAGGGTACGCGGAATCTATGCAGAAGGGGCATAGAAACAGTAAGTAGAGAAAGAAGGTTATGAAACAAGATAAAAATAGAAGAATGAAGTAGTAGTTGCTGAAAAACAGGACGGCAGTGAACCGAAAAAAGGTGGTCCTTAACATAACAAAAAAAAAATTTTATTTTTACAAAAAGAAGGCCTACGTAACTCTCAGCTCGGGTCCTTACACATTTTCCCCCAGGGAGCGCTAATTCCCACAGATGCTAGAGTTGTGTCCCCCTCAGGAAACGCGCACCAAAATACTTGGTGGCCAGAGGATGAGGCTGCCACGACCAGCCCAACCATTACGACGCAGGACCCCCAATGCTGCAGGACCCCCAATGCCGCAGGACCCCAATCCTGCGTTCAGCTACAACCGTGCGGTGTACAGGGCTCCATCATGTCAGAACAATATGTCTCTCCAGTTGGCCATAGGAACATTTGCTAATGACGCTGGCAACACTCTGTCCAGCAAATATCAATGAATGAGTCCAGTGAGTCCATTAGGCATGATTTGAGACCTGATCACATGATGCCCGAGTATATCCAATCGAACATTTACGATGAATCGAACATGAAGCGTTCATTGTTGTGTTTCGTTAGAACTAACGATAAGCCAAAAGTGCAGGTTATGTGTGTTAACCATGCCTGCGCATGGATATCATGCTTGCTCTGAAAATAACCTTTTTGGTGGGAAAAAGATTTTCCTAATTCACTTCTACTCCAGAGAGGTAATGATCTCTTACATATTTAGACTGATGGTGATGGAATTGGACTCCGAAATGTTTTCTGATCAAACATGATTAATCTCCTTAGAATATTTTAGTTATCAAATTTTAATACGGTTGTGGTTCAAGCAAACTATTGACGTGTTTAGAAATATTTTTTTTTCCTTTGCGCAGGAACCCCTTCGCGAATTCACCAAAACGTGAATAATATCCAGCATTTAATTTTTACAAACGCAGAACGTAAAAAATTACTGACCGTCACCGTGTCTCTCTCCTCACACTATACTTCCGTTGAAATACTCACCATGTGAAGCATAGCGAGTACTCGCATGTCGATGATTCAGAAATTACCTAAATCTTCCTCCTCCAGTTCACCAATCCCTCTTTGCAGGGCGGCTTGCGTCAGATCGTGAAATGATTCGTTTCCAGCAATCTCCAAAGTACGACTGAGAATGTTTGATTCGCTGGAATGTGTGAGCTGGGACATAGTGCTGCATTAATTCTGACAGCCTGTCTGAAACTACGATTAGCTGCAGTGAGGTGCATCTCTGCGAGCTCAGTATTGGATGTTCGCTCCATTATCGTTGACACTTGCGGCAGGTCGACTGCTCAAAGTTATGAAAATCATATTGCTGAAGCGATGAGACACTCATGAAAGCAGAGAAGTTAAATGCAGTGAATCCACTGAAGATGGATTTTTTATAATCCGAAAAGTTTATGTTTAATCATGATATTCTTAGCCCCGTTGGTTTTCCTTTTTACACTAAAAGTTAACTGCAGTTATGATTCATGGACATGCAGCTTTTTCAGCTATGTCCACAGAATCGTTTTCAAATGAAAAGCATCATTACAACTTTTTTGACCTCACATTGGAGTTTGAGAAAATTTTTAAACACCATGTATTTCAGCTAACTTGACTAAATAATTTGCGTTGCAAACAATTGAATAAAACTACAAGTAACGAAACTTTATTTGCTATTTTTGAAAACAGAGATACACTACTCGTAGGATATCTTTTAATTTGCCGCGTTTGTTTCACAGACAAATAAATAATCACTTCATTGTGTAGGATTAAACGCTGTTCTTCAGCTAACCTAAAACGTTTACCGAGCAATTAAAACATCTCATCAAATCCTCCAACGTTGGAATTTCCGCCGGTCATTTATATCTCAAAAATGTAAAAATCGTTTTTTGCGCTAGTTATGTGTTTTATGGAAAAGATTGTTTTCAGGTTTTGCTCTGACGATTCAAATTTATCGTATTTTCATGTAGGCAATGACAAAACAACGACGTTATGTTGTAGAGGAGTTGCATAACCTGTCGAAATTTGTGCGAGGTCTTTTAAGACATTCCCCTATGTCTCCGGCTCGACCGTCGTTCGTGACACCATCATAAAAATGTATCTTAAATGCTTCAGTAGCTTTGGTACCTAATGCTGTAGATGAAATAGGCCGATTTCTAAGAAATCTTACTTTTAGGATAAAAGGAAAGCCAACATAACTGAGTATATAAAGATAAAAACACACGTTTCGGATGATAAATACTCGTAATAATTCATCTTCACTGCTCTGAAAAATAATAAATCAGCATATTTAAATATTTTGTACTCTAATTCTTCTCAATAAACCGAAAAAAATACACTGACATTAATAAAATGATAAAACAAAAAAGAAAACAGAATAATTCAAAAAGTAATGGAAAGTTTGCCCGCCGTGTCGCATTCATTTAGTGACGAACGGTATTTTAAAAAAATGCATCGACTCAAAATGCGATCAGACGAATTTTGGGCTGAATCCAGAATTTTTAATTTTGTGCTCTTAAAAATATGATTTAAACAATCTTCTTAAAGACAAGTTGGATGCCTTGGTCCGTTTATAGCTAGTGCGGAAGGAGACTTCCCTATGTAGTGCACACCGTACAGTTATTATTGTAGCCCAGCGCTTCCAGTGCTCGCAGCGGTCACACGTATGCATATACCACTGAGGTGTACAACATTACATCTTTCGCACTATCTATAACCTCACCAAGCCATAAAACTCGTCCATAAGAGAACATAAATTGCACACGTTTCGGAATTATTTAAATTCCATCATCAGAGCTCAAACAGGATAAAAAAAATTCTTAAAATCTTAATATATATGTTTCTCTTTTCTTTTCTTTTTTCTTTTTCTCCTGTTTCAGCACTGATGGTGGAATTTTAATAATTCCGAAACGAGTGTAATAAATGTAATGTTCGTTTTTACTCTGGCTCTTCTTTTTATTCTACGAATAAGATTCTCTACGAATCGCCCTATCGGTAGTATAAGAGAACATTGTTTCAATTAAAATCAAATTTTTAAAAGCCCAAATGTCAAAATTTTGAACTCAGTGCCAAATTCGCCTGATTTTTGCATTTTGGGGTCGATGCGCATTTTAAAATACCGTTCGTCAAAAAATGAATGTTACTCAGCGGTGAAATTTTTCTTTATTTGTTGAACTTTTCTTTATTTTTTTTCGTTGTCTTATTCTCTTTTGAGTGTTGTTTTATTTTGGTTTATTTATTATAATTAGTTGGTTTTAAAACAATTTTAACACTCTGATTTATTGTTTTTTAGAGCACTGGACATGATTTTTTTTAAATCTGAAACGTCTATTTCTTATGATATTCTTAGCTACGTTGGTTCTCCTCTTTGACCTAGTGCTGTATTTAAGTAGAGACACCTGCAACTATAAGAGTTTCATACCATAACAGAGCCGTGCGGTTGGTCGCATAGCTATGAAGACCATTCAAGATGAGGTGTTCTTCCCTCCTGCTGGGCACCAATTTATTCTAAGAGAAACAATAGACCAAAGAGATATGAAGCTCAGCTCTCTCTCTGAAGCCCAAAAATTGAAAGCCTTTGTTGTACTCGCAGACGTTTATCTTTGTTTCTCATTCCTTCAGCCACGGGAAGTAAAAATATACTGGAATCACAACGCAGGAAAAACGATTAAATATGCACGCAATAATAGCATTTCAAAAAATGCAAGCTAGTGAATGAATTAGTTAGCGAGAGATATTAAAGCAATGAGCCTCCGTTTGTATTTTTTGTGTTCTATTGAAATCGACCGACATTTCTATGGCTTTCCTTAATTGCAACCTGAGTCTTCAAAGAAAAGAATTCTCCTCTCCTTCCTCCCCGACAGCCCTAGGCCTTCTTGAGCCACATTGTTATGGTCAAATCTACTCGTCCCCTCCACCTCCTTCTGTAGCCTCAGATCTTCGGGAACCGCGTTCTTTTGCTTAAACAACTTCTGACTCTCCCTCATATCCAAGGCCTTCTAGCATAGCAATGTTATGGTCAACTACCCAGTCTGACTTTTTCGCCCTTTGCAGGCATGTTTTTCGCCGCCTAAGCGATTTAATCGCTTAGGCGGCGTAAAACATGCATACAGGCGGCGAAAAAGATAGACTGGGTAACTGCATACCAGAGCGAAATCATGCATCGTTTTGTTGTACCTGAAACCAGCGGTACCTTATTTACTCGGCATTACCAAACGGTTATAATTTTACTTCGAACGTGACATGACCGCAGGTGAAGTCTTCGTGAATAATGCTCTATACAGGAAACGATAGTCGAACTATCATATCAAATGTGCATAGGATGAGCACAGTAAAATTTTTCCTGAAAAACTGCTGCTTAGATACTTTTCTCAAAATTGTTCTTTTCTACTGACTTGCAAACTCAAAATCCTTCTATTAAGAATAGATGGTTCGAAAATGATGACCATTAAACACAACTGCCGTATTGGATTTGTATTTGGTTTAAGCCTCCCTACCCATAACAAAGGTGTTCCGAAGAGAGGAAGGAAGAAAACACCATCTAGTAAATTTATTCACGAGATGTTTCCCTTCATCCAGCCCACAAAACTGCAAGAAAGAAAAAGTTATTAGATAAGATGCAATTGAAGAAAAAAGTAATAGCTGCTTAAAAATGACAGGAGTAAATGAAGAAAAGATAGCCAGTAACAGACCCCAGCCCCCCCCCCCAGAAAAAAATTCTATTTCAAGAAAAGGAACGCTCACCTATTCTATCCAGTTCGGGGCCCCACATCTTCCTCCCGTAACTTAAGTGCTAATTCTCACAAGTAAAATAGCCGTATCCTCTTGAGGGTACAATTTTCAAATGTAAAACATAGTTAATTTATGTATTTTCTAACTTACAACAACAGAGAGAAAGGTGAGATTTTGAGAGCCACAATCTCACCTTTCTGATGAGGACAGCGCGGTCACTGATAAATGTGGAGAGCGAGTATTGTAGTAAGCTGTGCAAATACAGCGATCGGGTCACAATAAATTAGGAAGAACGGATTATCAAATTTATTTGCAGCACTATTTACAGGCGAGCAGCACTATTTACAGGTGAGAAGTGCAGCGAAACAAAATGGTTAGCAAGTGTGGCAACTTTCCGTCAGAGTGGAATGGGGCAGTTGTTTCTGTCGGTACCTGAAAACCAAGATGGCAATAGAGTAGAAAAATTATTTCAGAGTTTTATTTGTTCTCTTTAATTGGCACATTAGAATAAATTGTAAGAACAGCAAGCCAGAAGTACAGATCAGAAAAAGTTTGGAAATAATCTTGGCCCAATAAGACAAGACCCGCTCGACACTGTCGTCGGAGTACCTCAGATGCACCGCCATGCAGCCACGGATGCGTCGCTGGAGGTAGGCTGCGGGAGCTACGTTGCTACGAGAAGAAGACAAATGCAGTTTTAATGAGAACTGGTTTTGTCAGACAGATCTGCAAGAGGAGCATTTAGTGGTGAATTATGCGCATAGGATTCCCAAATCCGAGGCCTGTGGGCATCAAGTCTTCACTTACTGAAAAAATTGACTTCGGTGGGGTAATGTACTGCCTATACTTTGGTTCGTCAGGAAGTTACATCTTATTTCCAAATCAAATTAATTCAACGAGTACAATCAGTATTTTGCTGATGCATCGCTACAGGATGTAAGTCTGAGAATGTGCTGACTATTTGCCTCATCGCTCAGGTTTCATCAGGTAAGTATGTCACCAAATATACGCTGTGACCCACTTCCCCCCCAGTATATACTAGTATTCTGTATTACATACACTGGCACTCTCAGTGGCGCATTTCGTCAAACTCTTCAGCATCAGTCAACAGTAAAAGCCGCAGCTCTCGGGTGTATCAACATCCTTCGGTGCGCACATTGGTATTGGTACGCACACTGGCGTCGCAACCTATACTGCGTCTATGAAGAGCAACAACACGTCGCAGTGAAGCTCATCCACGCTACACAATAGTCACAAGCTTGCATTCAGTTTTATTCCACGCACTCTTGGCTCAGTGCGAAGCTTGTATTTGCATTTCAGGAGGTGGTAAAATAGGGTTAAATTGGACAAGCGATGTTTCTTTCTAATGAATAATGGACAGCGACAGGTGATATTCGTGATGTGCTTCTTAATATAGCTCAATTCCCTATACTTTCTCAGTGTAGTCGTACGCTATATTTAGCTTTTCCCATATTACCCATATTGATTGCAGTGTACAGTGGACCCCCGGGTTACGGCGTCCCCAGGTTACCTTTTTTCACGTTACGAAGTGGAATACGAAGTTTTCTCGCTTCGTCGTGTAATTAAAGTGTTGTACAAATTGTGCTCGGTAATCAATTCAAAATGAATTCCCATGACACATTTCACGAAGCAAAACAAAGCGTGACGTGGCCCCTCCCGTCTTTTCTGTAGAAATAGTTTTGGTACTTAAAGATGATTCTATTCCACGAAAAATTTTTTGCCGTTTTTACCATAAAAATACCCAAAATGTCTGCTCAACGTTGCATAATAATAATAATAATAATAACTCATTTAACGACAGCTTCGGTCATAAACTATTTAGCTGTCGCTTTGGCATTCAGGC
>JACJUY010003313.1:64405-80850 GCA_014220935.1 Platorchestia sp. MABIK | reverse complement strand
TGCCAAAGCGACAGCTAAATAGTTTATGACCGAAGCTGTCGTTAAATGAGTTATTATTATTATTATTAGGTTGGCCACACGCGCCCAGTTCAAAATAGTTTAGTTTCCTTAACTATAGACACGTATCATAACAGTCGGCCACCAAGGTGGCATATGGCAAAACAAAGTTTTAAGGTTCGGTCACACAAACCCCGAGCTCGAAGCTGACAAGTGGATTGCATGTTCAAGCGTTCCCACGATAGACCTCATCCACGTCAGGTCTATGCCGTGGAGTTCTGGAAAATGCCACATCTTGGGCCGCCATCCCAGCTCTAGCATGCGGGCCCCCGTTTCTTCTGTGAGGCCTCTGAAGCAGCAGGCACCTAGAAAAAAACGAGCTATCAGGAGAAAGAATTAAACAAGACCATATCTCGTGTTTGTATGCTGTCACTTGGTGTGAATGAATTGTTGCAGATAGAAACTGCATTATCCTTCAACTCGTGAGGATTGTTTCTAATGATATTCAAACCTGGACACTAATTATTATACCAAGCCCATGTTTGTAACGGAAGTTAAGATTGTCATCAAAAATCAAAGATAAACTAGAGAAATCACTAACGAACAAATTAGTCTGTACAGTATTTCTGTTGTGAACGCAAGCTCACAAACTACAAAAGCATTTAAAAACCGATTAGACTTCACCAGTTTCTTTCTTTTATTTTGAATAGCGATGTAACCAGTGGGGTAATATTAACAAGTGCTGTATTTTCAATAATGAAAGCGGCATTTTCGGCACTTTTTGCAGCAATTTCTCACAATGTACAATAATTTCTGAGTAGTTGCCCTCGGGACCATAACGTTTTAAGGGCCAATAGATCACACTTGTGTGATGAAAACTTTGAAATGCTAATTTTCATGGACATCATACATTTTACGGACAAAGAGGAGATTGTGAGCAGAGTGAAATAAAACTTAAAATAATCAATACCTAACGTTTTTCATTCATTTAATTCTTTTCGAGAGCTCTGTCTATTTAATAACCTAGCTTACATTTCATTAAATTCAAGTTCTCTACTTTTCCCTTTCTAAAAAACATTTGAACACTTGAAAAAGATTTATAGTGAAATTTACTTTCTTCAGATTATTCGAAATTGAACCTATGAACTTAGCCGCAATTTGCTCTGGAACGAAATAATTCGAATTTTTGCGTTCTCAAACCTCTTTAAAAAATCAAAGGGACTGATTTTTTTTGACATTTCTAATTCTCTGATCAAAATGTTTTAGATAATTAATCGATTCGTTGATGTCTGGTTATAATCAGCTTCATGTTTATATGGCCATAAATTTCGTTGCAATTTTGGAATAACAGGGTTCATCCCAATTAAAAGGTTTTTGTTGGCGACGTATATACACTTAAAGCTGTTACCCTCGTACGAAAAAACCTTCAAGTGTTATGGTTCCTCTCGTTACCTCAACATTATACGTAATTCGGAATCCCCACTAAAAATAATTCTGCTATCATTTTCATTCGGGTTGTAAACATTCCATCATCAGATTGCATCACCTAGTAAGATCTCTTAGTAATAATAAACTGATCATTTTTTTCAGTTGACATGGGGGATGCAATTATTGCAAAAACGCGGAAAAACTGAGTTACTTGGAAGAAAGATATTTTTGCGTCGAGAGAGGGGAGAAAAAATTTTAATCGCCTCAAGGCGAAGGGTATGCAACTGAGGTAGTAAGCATGGAAAAGCTTTTTTCAACAGACTTGGTCAGTATAATTAAACTTTGAAAGATAGGTGAAATAAATTCTATTTTAAATTAATGGGTATAGAATTCCAAGAGAAGAGGCAATAGACAAGAAATTTTTTCAAAATTATGTTGACACAAACGAATGGTTAAGGATTCCCGAGGGTAGTCGAAGCGTGGTAAATGGGTGAAGGTTTGTCGAGAAGGCTCTAGAACTCTGGATTAGGCTGGCATTTAACAACTGAGAGGGTGTTCTTCATGATGCGTATTACTAATATGTCACTGTATCGTGTTCAAGTAACTGCAACATTCAAAACAATTTGAATCATTCATTCAGACAGGATTAAAAATTGGTTTTATCAACCCTAACCATGACAAAAGATTTTCAAGTGGAAGGATGACAGCACCCTTCAATCTGAAAAATGAATCCACACGCAAGGTGTGTTTTCAGAAAAGATCTGCTGTAAGTTCATAAAAAAGAAAAAATCGGAAAAGTAATAAGGACTGACAAACAACTCAGTACACCAAAAAATATACCTTCTAGTTAAACCAAAAACTTTTTTGAACGACAAAAAGGCATAATTAACCACCAGCTTTAAATCCCACCTTTCCCTCCAGGGAGTGGTCATACTCGAATACAATAAATTTTTAAAATTCGATCTAAATGAATTATAGGACAACTGCCGTCAAGTTCAATTTTCCAGGAAAATAAACAAATCAATATCCAGCTGAGACCAATCTAATTCAACAATAAATGTTATTAAAGAAAATTCACAGGCAAGTGTATAATTTAAAGCCATGTTTCCTCAGCTGCCACCATTGCACATCGCACTGGTTAGCTCTAAAAATAGTCTACCGCACAGCTAAATTGTCTTTATCGTCCTCTCCACACTAGCCGAAGATTGAATTACACAATTTGTTCATGTGTTCAATGAAAATTACCGAAGAGTGAACACGATTCCAAGAAAATAAAGGCCCCTAACAAACTCAGAATTATTTCTAAGCGTTTAACCACTGTGCACATCGACAATCGCATACCTGATGGAGACTTTCACCTGAAACACGTGCCATTTCCGGAACTTGTCACTACGTCGACCTGGTCACCAATAATTATTTATCAGCAAGCCTAGAAGAATAGCTTACTGAGGGGTTTCACTGGCAGCGCAGAGCACCGGTCGAGGTCACTCATGTTGCAGAGACGGACACCCAACGACAGCGACGACTGACGGCTGACGCTGCAGACGAGGAAGGCGTCGTCCGGGGAGCCGTGGAACTCGAAAACCATGTGTCTGTGACACAATGAACAGGCTTTGCAGCAGTGAAAATGTTTTACATCATTTTCCGAACGAAATTTCCTAATATACATTCGTAAATTACGAATGAGGAACAAATTGAACAGTATGTCATTATAACTTTGAGTTAAATAAACAGGTCAAACTAAATTGTTCTCAAATTCCTGAGAAAAACCTCGGGTTACATTTTGGGCGAAACCAGTACAGTATTTTATCATTCCCTCATCGATAGATGATGAATTATTTAATTTCACTTAGAAACTAATCATGTCAGAAGCAAAAGTTTAATATCTTTGAACGACAAACTACACTGAGTAAAAGGACTTCATTAAAAAGTTCAAGAACTCTCTGATCGTGAACACAGTTTGAAGCACCAAGTAAAAGTGATTTCAGCGTTTTGCTCCTCAGATTTAGTTAAATTATATCATGCTGCAGGGTAAAAATGGGTTTTATGAGATTAGAATTGCTCGGTTGCTCATGCAAAGTACATGAAATATCATCAACTGCACTAACACTAAGACATCATCTTCTACTAGAGTTTTCCCTCCATGGATTTTTATTTTGATTAATACAATATGAAAGGAAAATTAAGCTGTTCATGAACTTTGCTAAGTAGATACTGTAGTAAGGAAAGAATTCATGAAAATGGGTGATCGTCAATTTTTCCTGACAGCTGGTACGATATAATGCCGGGAATGTTTTTGGGCAACAATTCTTGATTCGCAGCGTCTGCTATAGTTTTGGGCGAAAGAGAATCGGATGAATTATTTAAAAGCACATGAAAATGCATTCATTTCTAACTCGTGTTCATGTTTCTGCTGTATTGAACAGTCATTATTGACAGTTGAATGTCAAAGTAGAATTGTGAATTGCTTAATTTCTTTGATGAAAGTGTATTACTGAGTAGATACAATGAAATGCCACGTTACTAGTGTTTCCGAATGAACGACTGTATCAGCTCATCTGATCCTGTCGAGGCTCTACAAAAGAAGTTCAGCGGCACCACTTCCACAACTCCGGAACTGGCGTCTCCGAGGGCGTCCAAGTGTGCGGAGGGTCGTCTGATGGGTTCGCTGGGCTTGGAAATAACGCTGACTTTGGTGGGTCTACGCCAAGCCCTTATGCTGGCGAGGGCGGAAGCGAGCGAAGCCTCGTTGCCAGCAGTCCAGGGTTCGTTGTTGGGAACAACTCGGATGAGTCAACCGGTTCCAAAGCAGCTTCCGACTTCAAGTTTCTGATATACTCCTGAGCGAGTATCTGCAGAAAACACGAAAAAGGTCCAACCTAGAAATGGTGATTAGATTATCGTCTCGCTAATTAAAATAAAATTGTCCTTGAAATTAATTTAAGGATAGTGCATATTTATAAGGGGAAGAACACTTTACAAATAGAAGGTTGGTTATAATAACGAGTAGAAAACTGTCCCATAGCGATGAACGAAGAACTACGTGTAGTACAGAGTAGAGTGAAAGATACAGAGTATAAGTTCGTTTTAAGGAAGCTTGAAATGATCTGCTGCGGGCAGGGTATCGATGAGTCGACGTTCCTTCGGTGTGAGTAAATTATGGAGCATGACAACAGCTTCGACTTCGGTAAATCCAATTGCTGTTGTGTGACTGCAGAAGCGTTGTAATAATTCGTCCATCCTTTCTTTCGTGGGATCGAATGGAGCCGGTGGAAGCATCTTCACTCTAGCATTTTGAGGCGCGATTTGAGCATCGAGTTGTCTGAGTCTGAGCTCGAGTTCTCGTTGTGCTGTTCGTTCTGCGGCTTCTTCCAAATGCCTCGGGCAGCTGGTAAATTCTTTCCTGTACTCCGCATCGGTGGGAGTGAGGCCGAGGGCTTCGACGTATTCTCGAGCTTGAGCGACGAGGTTCATCTTGTTTTAATGATGCGGCGTCCTCGTGGTTGAGTAGAACCTTGAAATCACAGGCAACGTTGATAGTCGCGCAAAGCTTCTGGGTCCCTGTTCGGGCGCCAAAATATGTCGATACCGTCCTGCGGTCGACGTGGGGGTTCGATGGAAAAGGGGCTGTCTTCTGCGCAGCTACTTTTCCGGGGCGCTAGCTTCTCCGCGCAGTTGAATCTCCTGAGGTTCGTGTGGGTACCGCCTACACCGTGATTAGTCCGTTAGAGCAACAGAAAGAATTTCTGTTTTCGCAGAACTACGGCGGTACCGTTTGTAAGACGGACAACTGTCGGCGCCGTAATTAGTCCGTAAGGGCAGCTTAAGATAATCCCTGAATGGCTGAAATACGACAGTTGTAGTCGTGAGTGTGAGGATACCACCTACGCCGTAATTAATCCGTTAGAGCAACAGGAACAATTTCTGTTCGTGCTGAACTACGTCGGTACCGTTAGGAAGACGTACAACTGTCTGCCCCGTAATTAGTCCGTTAGGACATCTCAGAATAATCCCTGATTCGCCGAACTACGACAGCGCCTTTTTAAGCCCCTTGTAGGCGAGGAGTCATAGTAGATTGAAGCCTGTACCAAAAGGAGAAAGGAAACGCTTTTGACCTTAGGATATGAGGTGTCTATTGCCGATTCTCTTTACAATGCCATACATTTCAGTAAAGACAGCGATTTATTTACTTTTGCAAAAATAACGCGTGCAAACTTGAACTACTGCGTAACACGGTTATACACGTAAAATTACGTTTGAAGTGTTTTGTGCTATTCAACTAAATAATGAAACTAACGTTAGGATATTGAAATACAATAGAATAATTGAGACTCAAGGGCTAACTAAAGTAAATGCACAAACGCACCATCGGCGTGGTCAAAGCGAGCTATTCGCCGGTTATAGGATGAACACTTGAAAGAAAATGGACATTATGAGTAACTAATACAAACTGAATTCGACACCACTTGTGCTGCCTGACACTATTGTCATAGTAACTACTAAAAGTAAAGAAAAGAGTAATTCAGCACCCATTTAGACGTTTGTATTTAAATTCAGAAACGTACTAGCAAGCGCGAAGAATAAAGCATTTGTTGAGAGATTAAATTGATGCTTCACCAAGTTGGACATCTCTACTACAATTGTAGAATTATTAATTCAATTTGATTCTGATAAATAAATTGCGAAGCCTATCCACACGCACTCATCAAATCCTTATTAAACCACCCACCCGTAGAGAAGAATAGTTCTGTTTTAATTGACAGATAATTACAACAATACTCATTGATAATCACACTTCAAATTCTTGGATGTAATTAGATTAGATTATAAATTAGTTTAGACCTCTCTAACCACAACAAAAGTGTTCCAAAGAGAATAAGGAAGAAGGCACTAGGAAAACGCAGATTCGATGAACAACAGTAGGTGTGTTGTCACAAAAAGATCCCCTGCGCAGATAAATAGTGTGTGAAAAAGTTTACGAAATATAAGTTCACATAGAAAGCAACAGGTACTGTGGAACAGGACAGCTGTGAATCCTGAAAAATAGTCTTTAAGAAAACAAAAACCAATTATTTTTCAACTAACGGAAAGCTTCAGACGTCTGAGCTTAGGACATCACATTATTTAACAGAAAATGCAATTTTCAACAAATAAAATAGTTGTATCGGCTGGAATGGTCCTTGGCTGGTTCATATCAAACTGAAAGACAAGTGAAGACTAATATTTTTAATTGAACATTTTAATTTACGTTTCAGTAGAAATTCAGATACGTACCATCAAACCTAAAAGAGTAAAATCATTAACGTAATCAATTTAGGTAAACTTGCACAGCAAAAAAATAAAAATATTCGATACTATACTGAAGAAACGTGTTCAACATGAATGCATTCAAAAATATTAAAGAATCAATTGATTCATCATCGTTAAATTTTCATCAAATTGTACAGCAGAAAAGCTGATAGTTTTAATCCCACTCAACCAAAAATCGAGATATACTTTTAGCGCCTAATAATCACATTTTGACGAACATTAGAACTACTAATCAATTTATTATTAATTTGTTCTTGTTCATGCCTATCTTCATATAAATATAAGTGTATATATGTACATATAGATGTATCCGTAAATATATATTTGTCTATGTGCTTATCAAAACCAAATACATATATCTGTATTTTGTGTGAGTTAATTCTGGTTTCCCAAAGTATAACTTAGATGTTCTAAAGAAAGAGAAAAGAGAAAAAACATTCAAGATTCAATTTCAGAAATAGAGAATTTATTTTCTAATTCGTTCTCATAAAATTACTCCTGGATAAATATTATGTATGCATTTCTTCTTTGAAATCCTAATTATAAATGAAAAAAAAAGAAAAAAAAGGAAAAAACATTTACTTCCAATAAAGTACAAACATGAAATGTCGATACATTGGTTTTTAAAACACCCTAACCTTAACATCCTTAACTGATGATAACACATTGGGATCGTGATACCCGTGTAAAAATTTTGAAACAAAAATGATTGACAAAAATGACCAACAAGAATGAGTTCCCTTCTTTGCCTAATCTGATTTTTACAGTGCATTTAACCCTTTCCTTCCCAACACTTTAATTATTAAGGGAAATTTCTCTAAGGTAATATTAGTCATTACCCTGAAATATCAGCAAAATTGCCCTAGCATTTTTTTTTCTGCATAAGCAGGTGTTTACTTCCTTTCTAACACGTTGACTACGATTGCGCGTGTTGTGAAGTTGATTTGGTTAGGTTGTGAAAAACAGACTGGTAATATCGATATATTTGCTGGAATGAGTTTCCGTCCTTTATAAGAAATGTACAAATATGTAAGAGCTCAATAACATTTTCATGGGATGATAAAACTCAAAAAAGGTCGCAAAATGGTTTGAAATTTTATACATTTACATTGGAGCGTGTATGAACAATTTACCTAGTGGTACACATTTGTCCCACTCCGTGGTCAAAGTATTAAATTGAAAAAAAATATTGCTTTAAAAATGTATGCTTCAACGCCAAAAAATGGCTGGAAAATCTCAGAAAAGAAATCAATTTACATTTTGCTTTATTTTGTCTGTAAATACATGTTCTTTTGAAAAACTTGCTTAAGTTAAATAAAAAAGTATTAAATGTATTGCATAGACCATGAATCTTACACTGGGTGGATTTCAATAGCAAATTGCACGTGTAAAACTTCTGGAGGGTCTGAAACATAGTTGCAGGAATATTGTTAATTGCCCTAGTTTAGTTATTTACTTCAAATAATTTCCCCACTAGGTGAATTACCCTGAAATTTCGTCAATTTCCCTAAACTGGAAGACGAGTTCACGACGGGAACTGGAGTTCCCGTCGGGAAGCAAAGGGTTAAAAATATGTGGCTAAGAGAACACGATCCTCGCTACGCTCATTTGAAAAACACTTTCATTAGTGCTCAAATGTTTTGAAAATAAAAGCGAAAAACGCATTCAAATACCTTAGCATAGAGACCCTTAATTGCTATTCATACATGGCTATTGTAAACCCATGTTAAGTGTTGAAATAAATGATTTGGATCCTTAATTGCTATTTATACATGGTTATCGTAATACCCATGATAATTCTTGAAACAGGATTCGAAGAAAAGCACGAAAAAAATGCGTTCCTCTTCGTTGCGGTAGTGAGATTTTGGTAATGCATTTAAATACAAGTGACTAAGAAAACATAATTCATGTGACGCATTGCTGAAAAACCCTCTCGTTGGTGCGTGCTCGTATTGAAAATATGAGCATAAGAACGTAGGAGCTAGTGATACGAGCGTGAGTGATTGATGTTAGACGTAAAATGAACAGATTTGATTTATTTTGCGTCTAGAACTAGGAGGTCGACAATCGGGATTTTATACAATTTTTCACACTGACGCATCATACAGTATGCCAAGTGGTGAGCTCGGAAAGAATATAATATTCACTATAACAAAACAGAAAAGGGTTATGATATTTCTCACTTACGCTAATAGTACTGGCGCAAAGAGTTCATCGGAGTCAAAGACATGCAAAGTATTGTTGTACACTGCTCGCCGTAACATTTTCAACATAGGTGAAACTGTACAAAAAGTTAACTATCCGAAATAGTGTTTTCATGATGTATTCGCGAGAGTAAGAAGGTAAGAGTTTTCCACACAAAGCTAGCTATCAAGAGCAATTTGAGACTAGAATAAGAAGTTTAAAAAATGCTGTTCTTTAAAGTTATGACATTCGTCGAATCCGTGGCCTTTTTTAAAAATGTTTCAAATAAGAACGAAAAAAGGGAAAGAAGATGCTAAAACACCCTCAAGGTATCGAGATTTTTCAATGCCTGAACTTAATCTCTAACCTTTTCAGGAAGGAAAATAATGAGAAATATAATTTTGAATATTCAATTAACGCACATTTTAATATTGGGAGGTGAACATCAGAAATACCCGCTCAATGGGACGCACCAGGCTAGATGCGACTTACGGTTGGCGAATACGAACAGGGGCAAGCCCAGTAAGCTAGTTCGGCTTAATTCAAGAGCTATAATTTTCACGCGAAACGAGTAAAGTTTCGACGTTCAAGAGTTTAGTTCGATAGGCCACAGCTGAGTTAAATTTTAAAGTTGAAGAGTTTTGTTTATAACGGCCACATAGCCTTGATTTAAGTCAAGTTACAAGTTTAAATTTTAAGGTTGAAGAGTTTATTTCGAACGGAAATAGCCGAAGTGAGATTTGAAGAAGAAAAGTTTATTTCGATCGGCAACAAAGCCTGGATTAAATTTTGAGGTTGGAGAGGTTGAATTTTAAAGTTTCCTCCAACAAGTTTCACCGCCTCTCTCTCCATAAACAAAAAGTACCAGGTTCCTTGAACTAAAGAGAGCGTGACACTTGAAACAGACCGAAGTCTGCAAGGAACCCAGAAAACAGTGTACAGTGATAACTGTTCGACGAAAATGAATGTGGAGGTAGACGAGAGATCTTCCGTTCCCGAGTTTTTCCAGGGTGCACGACATCGAGCCCAGCTCCTGCTGCCAGTAAGATCAACGAATGCAGCGTACGCTTCGAAGTGGCCGTCGCTACAACGAACATCTTCGCCATAACCCAACGCGGTAGAAGGGGTCATAGTACAGAACCACACCAGTCGGCAACCAATGCTGCAGAACAAGAAAAAATGGTGAAGCTTTGAAACAAAGATAAGAAACTAAGAATGTTCAAAATAAAATCAGAGTATTTCGAATTTTAACCCACCGACGGGAAACTGGTGGCTTTCAAAAGTAGAGGCCTCAAAACGAAGAGAGATAGAATCGAGACAGAAACCGTCGCGACGTTAATACTGCACGAGTAAGGGCACAGTTAGAGAACTGGAAAAAAAAGGGACGACAAGAATGTGCGACCAAACTTATGGCATCAGTTCAATGAACATTACAACTAACCCACCTACAAGGAGCTGCGGGCTTTTCGAGAAGTAGAAGACCCGAAGCGAGAGAACTGAACAGTGGTCTCAGGACGTTGATACTGCCCGCGATCAGAAGGACAGTTTTAGAACGCGAGAAGGGGCGCGAGAATTTAATATTTGATTTGCGATATTTGAAAGATTAAAACTTAGATTTTTAGAATTAGGCGACTAACTCGCCTAAAGAATGGTATTCTTCAGTGGAATACGTTCAGGCATAAGAAAAAGGTTATTTGAGGGAAATATAGCGAGAGAAAGCGCACTCCATCTTGAAAAGAAAGGAAAGAATAGTTCGAGATTCATTCGATAGAAACTAGATAAGACTTTGATCGTTGCTGCGCTCTGATGAGAAGGTCACGGTCAACCTTCACTTTTAGTAGAGCTAGGCACTTATAAATTTGATTTGATGCTAGTAAATCCGAATTCATTTGATAAGATTTGATTAGAGTTGAATTCGAATTCAGTCGACTTAATTTGATTTACTTTGATCGATGGAGTACGCCAAGATAAAAATTGGTGCGTAGAACACAACACAACAAAAATTGAAAGAAATGCTAATTACTTTAAATCAAAAGATAGAAAGAATGAAACGCAGGAAGTTAGAGGTTGCCAGAGTAAACTGAGCCACGTGACACGGAAACTTTGACGTAGACAGCAGTCAACTAAACGATTGATGAATAGAGGTGACACACAGACAGAATCATTAGACAGAATGATTTGTACTTTTACGAACTGATGATGGAGCTGGACTCCGAAACGTTTTCCTAGTAAATATGATTAAGTTCTTTGGAATTTTCCTCGTTTTTAAATTCCTTATCAAGTTGCGATTAAAGCAAACAACTGACCCGTTCAGATATATTGAGGTAACACACCTGTTAGACCCGACCATGGTGAAAGTTGCGTCACCCGACGTCGCCGAAGTTGGTTCGGAGCACAACCACAAGCCAGTAGCGCCAGCTCGTGCGGAACAAGCTCTAACGGGGAACGGAAAGAATCCGCCACTGGGAACGGAAAGAATCTGCAGGTCGAGCCGCAGCCCATCCCGAGGTCACCTCATTTAGGGAATAAAGGGTTCAAATTAAATTCGAAATTAGAGAATTTCAAAGTAATACTTTCCAACTTTGATTTTAGGATTTTCATTTTAAATGCAATTCGATTTATTTGATTTATTTATTCATTTGAAATTTATTTCTTTAAATTTTTAATTGTTTAATTTAATTGTTTAATTTAATTCTTAGAAAATGTCGAACAATTTTCGACAGATATTTACATAAAAGAATGTAACGAAAACAAATTAAACTTGCTTTCCTCTAAATCTAAAAAAGTGACCAAACAGTTGAAAAGTAAAACTGTGCCGGTGCTAGAATTGACAGCATTGTCGTTGGGTGTAGGTGCGTCGGCCCGATGATACGGGGAGTTGAGTGGTGCGTCTACTGTTGCCCCGGTAGAGATAGTTTCTATGCACGTGTACACCGACAGCATGGTAGCTCTTCACTGGATAAAGTCCTATTCAATAGATTTTGAAAAGATGCAAAAACGAAATGTTATCACAACGAATAAACTTGAGGAAATTGAGACTGTGTGCAATAATGCGCCTATGACCTTTCATTTTACGGAAGGCAGGGAAAATCCAGCAGATTTCGTAAGCCGCCCGGCTAGTCTACAACAATTGAAAAATTTAAACTACTTTACGTGCCCGACCTTTCTTAGCGACAGACAGAACGACGATCCGTTGGAGTTCTCAATTTGCTTACCAAATTTGATGAGCACTCAGGTGAACGGTTCCAACTCTTGGGATGCTGTCGGTGGAGGGATTACCTGCGAAGATAGAGCGGGGTTAGCGTCCAAAGACCGGTTGGAAGTAAGTTCTTGCCTAACGAATCTGGAGGAAGAATGCCATCGGATACCGCTTAACAAATTTTCCTCTTTGACAAAGTTAGTAAAAGTTTTTAGGAATGTACTAATATTCGTTGATAAACTAAAATGCAAAGTTGCTAAGAAAACTTGTCCTAGCCATGAGAATTTATCCTTACAAGCGCTGACGCGTATTGCCTCAGTCGAGCAGAAACAGAAATTTGAAGAAATTTTTAAATTTCTGAAGTCTCCTAGCCAACCTGTAAACAAAACTCCTCAGTTGATGAGACGGTTGAACATTGTCACTGATTCGGAGGGGCTCTTGAGAGTCAAGTCAAAGTTTCCTCAGCGAGACGTGCGTCGATATCCGATTTTGTTACCCAAAGATAGTATTTTAACCAATCTGATAGTGGAAGAAGTGCACGTAAAGGTGGGACACTTGGGAATTTACCCTGTCCTTAGGGAGCTCAGGAACAACCATTTTTTTTGCATCCGTTTTCGACAGTCCGTAAAGTGCTCAAGCAGTGCGTTGTCTGTAAACGTCTGAATGCTAAGCCCATACAACTTAACCAAAGTGCTTACCGAGACTTTCGTATTGACATGCCCGCGAGGCCATTCTCGTCAATTTTTTTGGACTACATGGGCCCGTGGACAGTAAGGATAGGCGCTAAGAAACATAAGGTCTGGGTGCTGGTAGTCACGTGCCTGTGGAGCAGAGCAATTAATATGAAAGTCTGCTTGACAGCCGATACTAAAGAGTTCCTTAAAGCAGTTCAACTGCACGTTTATGATTAAGAGTTATTTCAAAATTGTATATCAGACTTGGGTATTCAAATATCGTCTGGGTTTAATACAATAAAATCATTTATAGACGACCACGAAACAACGATGTACCTTGAGGAGCATGGAATAACTCAACTTACCATGAGTCAATATTGTAAAGGAAATAGCGCACTTGGTGCTTTGGTAGAATCGGGCGTAAAGGCTGCGAAGCGCCTTATTTTCAAAACAATTGGTAAGCGAATCATTTCAGTGTTTGATTTTCAAATTTTTAAATCGAAAGCTGTTCATTTAATTAACAAAATGCCTATTGCATTCAAGGAGGCTTTGAGATCTAATGAGGTGGACATACAAAGTCCCATTACTCCGGAGGTTTTGATTCACGGGCGTGAGCTTCCGTCAGCTAATGTAATACCGGATTTTCAGAATTCTGAGAGTGAGGAGGATTTTGAACCAAGGTCGAACAAGGAAATACAGGAATCGTGCAAAAATGTTGAAAGGTTGCATACAAAGTTAAAAGATCTTTACCATTCGGAATTTCTGGGAGACCTGATTTATCAGGCTACGAACAAAAAGGAAAGATACAAACCTGTTTAGCACAAGCTTCTGAATCCGGACGACGCCGCGTTGTTGGTAGATAAGTTTCTAAAACAAAGTTCTTATCCGTTGGGTTTGGTCACTAAGGTGGAGAAGAACTCGTTGGGTGAAGTTACCTCAGCTTGGATGAAGAAGGGTACTGGAGAAATAGTATATCGCCACTCGACCTCGCTGATCTTTCTTTTACCGGGGAATGTGGTTGGAGCTAGGTCCCTTGACCTCGAGGGAGTGGAGGAGGAACGCACTTCACAAAGTTCGGCAGCTTCCCATCCTAAGCGGGCAGCGGCGACTGGGGCTCAAGCAAAGATTAAGTCGCTGGTATCATGTGATGCCATTTAATTGTTTAGCGTTTACAGTTTATGATTTTATCAAACTAATACTTCATTCGTCTCTTCTTGTTGAAAGAAACGAATCCTGTGGCGGGGAGTGTGCGGAAATCCAGATAGGTCGCCTTATCACTAAGGCTGCCACTCGAAACAATTTTATTTGTTTAGTTGACCAGGCACGATTTGTGCGTTTTCAGTAGGTCAGGTTCTGGTCAGATAACTACGACATTAAACGTATGTTTACTCAAATCACCCGCCATGCGTGATGCAACCCTCGGCAGTCTCGCCCCAGATTTCGCCCCCCACGGTGCTACTAGTTCAGTCGCCGCTACAATCCTGGCGTTGCCGTGACGTGGGATGCGTATTGCGCGAAGCTTTGGTTCACCGGGAGGTGCCTGTTGGTACTGCTGAAGTTTGGCGCCGGAAGACAGGGGTTGAGTGCGGAGCTAGTCGGTCACTCCGTAAGGGAGCAGAGTTCGCCTCTACGCCCGCTGACGTGTGACCTGACCATGGAAGCCTAATTCACCGGGGGCCGGTTTACTCCTCTCCGTCTTACGTCGAAACACTGGATAGCACCGAGGGGTACGTGGGTTGGTTGGCCATTGTGATTTGCTGTCAACGTATCAATTTCGTGCTCTGGTCAATTAGGGTGCAACGCCACACACGCATTCGAATATAACTTATAATAACTGGGTAACTGTAAAACTTATAACTTGAAACCTTATGAACGTATAACTTATAACTTGAAACCTTGTGAACGTATAACTTGTAACTTGAAACCTTGTGAACGTATAACTTGTAACTTGAAACCTTGTGAACGTATAACTTATAACTTGAAACCTTGTGAACGTTTAACTTGTAACTTGAAACCTTGTGAACGTTTAACTTGTAACTTGAAACCTTGTGAACGTATAACTTATAACTTGAAACCTTGTGAACGTATAACTCATTACTTGGAACCTTATGAACGTATAACTTATTACTTGAAACCTTATGAACGTATAATTTATTACTAAAACTAGAACTAAAACGCAATTCCGCAGCTGATACCTTATCAGCTGCCTCGGTAGGGGTTGAAGTGGTTCCGGGGTTATTTCACGTCCTTGAAGGCTCAAGTCTTTGTTTTCCCCACAGGCCGTTGGGGCTAGGAATTTCGGGTCAAGCGGCGGGCGCTGGCGGGTGGCAAAAGCTGCGTGTTTTGCACTCGGGCCCGATTAGTGCTACTCTTCGCCCATTGATTCGTTTAACTTTACTGTTTACTGTTGCTACTAATCTTTCGTTTAATTCAATTAGAAATCTCAATCCGGACTTTCTTTAACTCCACCATCAGTTTTTTGTATATTAATCGCACGTAAACTACGCTAGTACAACCTGCGCCATTTTAACTGTGAACGAAAAGGAGCCAGTCGTACTTTGTCCAATTATTTCGATAAGAATACTATCAATACTCAGCGTTTACGTATAACGCGATCAAAGTGAGGACAATTTAGCTACGAAGAGGTATGTTAAGTAAAGAACTCCGCACTTGCCACACCTGGCAGTGGCATCATTTGTAAATTTCTTTGTATTGTGCATCAGTGGTGCTAGTACACCAGTTAGGCTGATACACCATTTGGGCTGGCACACAAGTTAGGCTGGTACACCAGATTGAATGATACTTCAGATTCTCCGGCAGTTCCACTGAAGCTTACCGACCGAATTGTTGTCAGTGGAAGTCGCTGGAATTTATGCGGAAAAGTGTTTTCCAGTAATGACCTTTGCTATAAGCCAAATAGTTATATGTTCGTTTATTTGTTATGAGTTACAAACATAAACGATTCTTCAACGCTCGCACTGTTCTGAACATGAAACGTAGAATGAAATGTTAAACCAATATAAGGTGAGTTTTTTCAAAAAGTGGGTACAAATACAGGGTGTTGGTGTAACTCTTGGTACAAACTTCGGCTACTAGTAGAAAATACAAATTTAAACACTTTTTATCAATGAAAAAATATCGAAAAACGCTTAGTTTTTTAATCATTGGGCTTAGCAGTTTTTTAATGCTGCGCTTCAAGAACTCACGGCGATCCTAGTTAACCACATGCACTAATGTTCAATAATAACACACGAGGGTAATGAAAAACGTAAAATTACATGAGGTACTTTAATAAATAATAAAAAGTTACGCATAAAAGAAGGTGTTCAAATTTCGACCATTAACATCGATACACGCACGACACCTTCATCGAAGCGAGTTGCGTATGTTGCCAAACATTCCTGGGTTGTCAGCGATATCTCCAGCAGTGACTGCAATTCGAGCGACTAGGTCTTCTTCCGACTCCACAGGTGTCGCATAAATCAGAAATTTCAAGTGCCCCCATAAGAAAAAATCTAACCGAGTCAAATCAGGCGATCTCGGTGGCCAGGACACAGCACCACCACGACCAATCCATCGATTTGGAAATTGTTGGTCAAGAAACCGTCGCACATTTAGAGCATAATGTGCCGGAGCTCCATCGTGTTGAAACC
>JACJUY010003313.1:49965-63182 GCA_014220935.1 Platorchestia sp. MABIK | reverse complement strand
GAGGAAATTCAGTTTCACTAGGAGGAAATTCAGTTTCACTAGGAGGAAATTCAGTTTCACTAGGAGGAAATTCAATTTCAATAGGAGGAAATTTAGTTTCACTAGGAGGAAATTGGATTGGAAATGGTATAGAGCATAACACTAAATGTAAAAATATTAGGAGCCTCAATGGAGAAAAAGAAGATAAGAGACAAAAAGATAGGATTGGAGTAGATTATATGTTAGTTTGAGCCTCCTTAACCACTAAAAAAAGCGTGTTTAGAGGAGAGGAAGGAGAAAGGCACCATTTAGTGAGGATATAAGGGAATGCAATGTGGGACATCATGGTGTAAACAAGATATGAAGGGAAAAAAGGAAACACGAGATTGACAGTAATAAACAGAGAAGTGTGATATACAAGGCTTAACGCAAAACCAAAGTTCATGCACTCAATCTATTTCCCACAGTTCCTCTCTAACAGTTAATGTTGTCTAATATATTTACATTTCCTAATCCTAATCTAATCCAAACTAATGAAAACTTTGAAGGAATAAGTCCTAAAAAATGCAAATATCAAATTAATAAGACATTAATAATTGAGTCGGGAAAATCGGTCTATAATCTGGACAACATCTTAAATTTTATTCTGACATGTATGTATTCCTTAGAGGGTTACCAGACTCATCTCACCTCTGCTAAGAAGCCCAAGGTTCCTCCTAATTGCTCATCAGGAGCTGTCTCGCAATTGGAAGCGAGAGGAGCTCGAATGAGAGAAGAGGCAGTAATCTTGGCATGGTTCTGCGTGAACGTTTTGGCATCTGAGAACTTCTGCAGCAGACGAATTTTTCCGAAGAATAATTCGAGCTCATCTTGGAAGAGATTTCTTGTGGATAGGTATGGCAGATGATGGCCATCCATAACAGGTCTCAATGAAAGAATGACTGTTATGGATTGGATCAAACCTTGGATGAAGTGACATCTCCGGGCAAAATTTAAATCACCCAATTCTCAACAAATTGCATCCTGATTTGCTGCAGCTCACAAGGATATTGACAGCCATCCATTTTTGATAGAGTGTGTACCTCATTTTGCCTTTCAGTTTCATTTTAATGAATTCTCTCAGGTATGGGTCCCAGCTCTGGGTACAATTGAGCTAGCTGCGTGTCAATGTTGAAACGCTTGTACTGAACAGGTCTCCTTTTCCTACCAGAGAAGCGCCTTTTCTTGCGTTCCTTCGAGTTTGCCGCACTTTCCACCCTGATGGGACAAGGAAATAATTTTCGTTCACAAGACAGACTTGAACTTGAGTGCTGAATTTGCTGAACTGAAGTTTCTGGCCGACAAATTGCTGAGAGAATTTCAGTTGCACATTGAAGAATCTTAGCTAGAGAATGAGTTAAACTAGCTACTTCAGGGAATGATTGGGAAGTTGGGAAGTCTTTTTTTTTGCAGATGAGCGATGAGTTGAAGCGGTGGCTGATTTAGGAGTCAAACAGGCTTGCTTGCTGGATGATTGGGGACTTGAAAAAGCCTGCTTGGGAGCTGATAAAAGACTGGAATTCTTGGTGGCTGTTTGAGGACTTGAACAGGCTCTCACAGAAGCTCATTGAAGACTTGAATGGTCTCTCTCAGAACCAGATTGAAAACTCAAACGGGCTCTTTTGGCGGCTGATAGAGGACTTGAATAGGTTCTTTTGGTGGCTGATAGAGGACTTGAATAGGCTCTTTTGGTGGCTGGTTGAGGACTTGAATAGGCTCTTTTGGTGGCTGGTTGAGGACTTAAACCACTGGTCATATGAAGTGTTGGAGGATGCTGAGATGATGAAATTGTAATCCCTATCTCTAAAATTGGTTGGGATGGAGGGATAGGAACCAGTGTAGGTGGATCATTGTCCAATGGCAGTGAGTGATCAGCAGCTTCTTCAGGTTGCATGCCAATTCCATGTCCTGGAAAAAAAATTCATACGAAACAGTACTTAGCAATACTTTCTTATATAAAAATTTAGTTTTCCCCTGTAAAAAAACCTTTAATAGCCGTAAACACATGAAAAAGTTAAAAAAATTTGACCCTAAATGAGAACACTCAATTTTCTCAAGAGTTTTCTAAAATACTAAAAAAGAGCTCAATACAATCTAAATAAGCTAAGGAAGAATTAAAATTTGAATGTTGAAAAATAAATACCTCGGAAGAAAAGAACTAGTCCCATAAGAACTTAGAGGAATCTCCTACCACTCTTGAAAACAAAAGTTCAATGGACTTAATCTTTAGCTTACGAACATGATCTATGTTTCAATGGATTAATGTATTAGATTCATTTCTACTACAATTAGAGGTGATGCAATTCTCCATGAAGAACAAGTACTATCAGACTCAATTAGATAACTAAAAATACTTTCAGTAAAAATGGGCTATTTAGATGAAGGCCCAGTAACTCACTCAAAGGTTTAAATTTAAGAAAGGAATTTTGTTGACAACTCTTTTTACTTAATTTGTACACTCAAATTCAACTAGCTGGTCTGAAGAGCCAACTTGCAAAAAGAAATGTTTTATAGTGTTTATATCCACCAAACTGAATCAGTTCAATTTAAATTTTGAAAACATAGATACCAAGAATAGGTATGGATGAGTCTTAAGGGAACCATTTCCAAAAACTGGAAACTTTTTTTCTATTGGACGTATGTCTATGAAAATTTGCAGACTACTAGATCTTCACATTTGTAACAACTTATCGTCTATAAAAATTTTTTCACAAGGGCATAGAAAATTAATTATTCGTTATAAAAAAAGAAATGTATATAAATAGTTTTCATAATTAGTCCGAAATTTACGAAGCAGGAGCAATGCGGTTTGTTGCATTTGAAAGTGAAATGTGTGCTCTAAAAAAGTTGTAGAAAACTTTTTTGATTTATTTCATTCCGAATTTATTTAATTCTTTTTGAAAGAGGTAGGGTAAAAGTTATCATTTTAGGGTAAAAAGTCTAAGGAAAGCTTTACATACAATTTTTGAAAAAAGTCTTCTACAACTTTTTTAGAGCACACATTTCACTTTCAAATACAACAAACCGCATTGCTCTAGCTTTGTAAATTTCGGACTAATTATGGAAAACGTCTTGAAAACTTACTTAATATTTAAACAATTTTTAAGATTAAAAATGCTTCTTCTCCTACAGTTTTAAGCTACAGTAATCATTTTGGTATCATTGGATGCGGAAAAACCATTGCTTCTCAAAAAAGTGAATAGTTTTTCAAAATTCTTTTTTGTTTCAAAGTTATGACGTCATAAATTTGAATTTTTTCCGAAAATTTTTTTCTCTTTATAATTTTTCATTTTTTTCAAATAAAATTTAAAATTTGAGGAAAAGCATTTAACTTTTTAGAATGTCCACGTTATTCTGCATCCAATAATACTAAAATCATTACTGTAGCTTGAAAACTATCAGAGAAAAGGCATTTAGAAAACACCCCAAAAAATGACGTTTTCTATGATTTCCCATTTTCTTTTCAAGAAAATCCCATTTTGTCATGAATGATAAATGATTCTAAATTGCATTTCCTATCAGTGTACCTAATTTCATTGCTCTAAATTCAATAATAAAGAAAAGGTTCGGAAGGGGGATGCTTACTCTGAGGAATATGAATGATGAAATCTAAAAAAATGAAAAGAAAAAAATTGAAAAATTGAGGAAAAGCATTTAATTTTTTGGAATGTCCACGTTATTCTGCATCCAATGATACCAAAATCATTCCTGTAGCTCAAAAACTGTCAGAGAATAAGCATTTAGAAAACCCCCAAAAAATGTCGTTTTCTATGATTTCCAATTTTCTTTCAAAGAAAATCGCATTTTTTCATAGAGGGTAAATGATTTTAAATTGCATTTCCTATGAATGTACCGAATTTTATTGCTCTAGGTTCATAAATGAAAAAAAGGTCCGGAAGGGGGATCCTCTCCCCCTCTCGTGGGGGCGCTAGCTTTGGGATACGTTCCTGATATTTCTACAGACATTCGGGGACATATCTCAAACTCTTTTAAAGCAAAAAAAAAACAGTCAGGAAAATCTCATCTTGGACTGAGATGCTCGGAAATGGTTCCCTTATACAATGGCTGCAGCTGCACTATTTGCACCTAAAACACAGCTTAATAGAGTACCTTGAAAAGTCATTAACCCATATCAGCCCACACAACTACATATATAAGGTAATTTTAAAATGTGAATAGAATTCAATACAAGCGTAATTGAGGGCAAGTTACTACACTACGGCGTTGGTATTACATGCGTGGACACGTTTGAACATTTACTGGCAGTAGCGAGTGCAATGTATATTTTTGCTGACACATTTAGTCAGAGGCACTCTTGCTAGCAGGATGTCTGCTAAATAGAGGTATTTATTACATAAGCTAAATTTTGAGGTAGCTTCCTGATATTTTAACAAAATATGCATAATGGCTTGTGCTTATGTTTTGAATATCTATATTGAAATATTAATATTATTTAATTTACTTCTATGACTTTTTTCTGGCCTTCTATATATTGTATGTTGGGCAGATGTGATAACCGTTTCAATATTCGTTTATTGGTTTATTTGTGTGGTAAACAGTATTACAGATGAATTCAATGTTAATTTTAGTTTAAAATAGCAAAAAACGTTCTTACTCACTAATATATAATGTTTATTATGAGATCATTGACCGTGGACAGGATGTTGAAAATTTTAGAGGAATGTGAAGAAAATCAAGCTGGAATCTTCATTGAACCTCCACCAGCCAATGAGGATTCAGGAAGATTCTGCAGATGAAGATGCAGGTGGTGACATTGACAACGACATTTCAAGATTATTGCAGGCTTTTGCTACTGTTGTGTTTGCCAACGAAGATGAAAATGAGGAACCAGAGGAACTATACAGCTGCCACAAAAAAAGAAGAGTAAAAGTCAAAAAGAAAGTGTCACTAACAGCTGGAGTAAGAAAATTTGTTCACAATTTCCATTGATGTTGAAAGACCATAGTAATACAACTCCAACAGAAAATTTGAAAGAGAAAACAGTATATCAAAAATTTGAATTTTTTTTCTCTGATTCTTCGAGGGCATACGTGAACTAATATGTGATCAGATGAAATTGTATGTATGTCAGAAGGGTAAGCAATTTGACATCTCAGTATGCAATTTGAGGACAGTACTTGGGATTCTTAATTTGTCTGGATACCACCAGTTGCCCAGTCGTAGACATTATTGGTCTGAGAGAAGAGATTTGCATGTAGCACTAGTCGCAGATCCTTTGTCACAATATAGGTTTGAGGAAATTCTAACGCACATTCATTTCTCTGAAAACCAAAAATTGAACATGAATGACAAGCTGGCTAAATTGCGACTGCTGATTGATCATTTGAAAAATAAATTTTCTGATGCATGCCCTATGAATCAATGCCTGAATTTAGACGAATCAATTATTGAATATTTCGGCAGACTTGGATGTAAGCAGTGCATACAAAATTAACATTTACGGTTTGGATTCAAGGCTTGGTATCTTAATTCAAGACTAGGGTATGTGTACTCATTTGAAATATATCAAGGATCTTCATTTAGGCCATCAGAAGAATTATAGAATTGTCATGGCAAGAGAGAAAACGTTTTGTTGAATTTCATAAATAATTTGCCAAAAAAGATAGAAGAATTGCTATTTAAATTTTATTTTGACAATTATTTCACCTGTCTTCCTCTTATCTCTAAACTTAGTTCATTGAAATATGGGTACAATCCGAAACAACAGACTGCCAAAAACTTGCATTCTGAAATTTGAAAAATAAAAGAAAAAGGAACCAAGAGCTTACGACTCAAGAAATAAGATAGCAAGCTGTGCGCTGGTTAGATAATGCAGTTGTTACTACAGCTGCAAATATTGATGCAACCTTCCCAATTGAGAAAGTGTCAAGATGGTCAGCAAGGGATAAGAGAGCTATTCCCGTAGAGCAGCCACAAATAATAAATCGGTACTATTATTTTATTGATGGCGCCGACCGCATGGATCAGAACATAAATAAATACAGAGTTTCAATTAGACTGAAAAAGTGGTGGTGGGCAATATTCACTTGGATGCTAGATGCCACTATACAAAATTGTTGGGTTTTGCACAAAGGAGCAGAACCAGGTATGTTCTTCTTGAAATTCAAACGTTTGATTGCACGCGTACCAACATTTGACAGTCAGAGCAAAGAGCGGCATGTGGTAGACCTAGATCTTCTATCAAAGTGATATCTGATGTTCGATTTGACAACTTTGGACATCATATTGTTCCTCTAATGAAATAAGCTTGGAAATGTGCATTTGAAAATTGCAAATCGCGTCCTTCCCAGGGTTGCTAAAAATGTAAAGTTGTATTATGCGTTCGGTGCTTCATGCCTTATCATATGCAAAACTATTTTAACCAGGTGTCTGCACTGGATTCTGTTGCTTGTGTTTGTTTACTTAAATTTTTTTTTACTATATTTAGGCTAAAAATACTGAAATTAAATAAAATTGTACATTTAAAGGAAATGAAATATAAGTTCTTTAAAATTTTGTATTATTGTATCCTATAAGAGCCCAACCTACTAAATAAAGTAGTCTCAAAATTTGAATATTTGGTACATTTAAAAAAAAAAATTTTTATAGACATGATCAATATAACCAAATGACCATCATCATAAAAAATGTTTTAAAAAAATTTGAGCAGATATGGGTTAAATGTGCAGAACTCAAATTTGGCATGAAATTAAATGATGCTACAGTTCAGATATGGGCATGAGCAATATTTCCTTCAAACTAATAGAATAACTAACAGAACTCACCCATGATGAGCTATCAATTCGGGGATGCTTATGAATATAGATTCTAGAAAACAATACTACCCTACAGATGAAAAGAAAAATCTACAAATAAATAACAGGATATCTACTGATATTTCACTTCCAAATTTTCATACTTTATTACTATTTTTTACTACCTCCAACAGCAAAAAATTACTACCTAATTTTTACATAATAAATGTTGTCAATATATTTGTAATTGGCCTATAATAAGTAGTTTGAGTCAATTATACACTCAGTAACACAGGTTCTGAAAAGTTCCAATTCACTTAATACTTATAATACCTGATACAAAAAGGAGCAACCAACGCATTATTGCAAAAAAAGGTACCAAAATTCCTAATGTATCCCATCCTAAATAGACTAACAAATGTTCAGCAAAGACCTTATCTCAACATATGTCAACTATGAGAGCAACAGGTTATCATATAAAAAATAAACTGACTGGAAATGAGTAGACACCACTGACAGGAATATTTCCCATAAACTGCAACTAATTTCTTATTCTTGGGGAAAGAAATTTTTAAAAATCTTTTTATGTACTCTTTATACATAAGTGCATTACTTCCAAATTTCAGTCTATTATCTCACTTCATAATTTTTACTACCTTGACAGGTAAAGTGACCCCTGAGACAAAATTTACTATTTTTCACCACCTTTTTTACTATTTTTCAAATTTTACCACTCTACTACCTAGAAGACACTCTATATAATTTTTGAGACAGACATTAGACATGATTTTCAAAGCAGGGCTTGTTGTTTCATATATTTTCAATGCACTCACAGATTAATAAAATTATGATGAGCAACATCAATTTGCACCTTATATTTGATGTTGATAATACCAATTGGAATACCATAAATGGGAAGCTTTGCTCTGTGTCAATTGCAAAGAAATGGCCATGAAAAATTAAAGTATGTTTTTACTTGAATGCACTCAAAGATTTTATTAATTTTGTTCCCAAAAATTGATAAAAAAGAACACATTTAAAACGTTTAAAATGAACATCATTTTGCTTGCTAATGCGTAATTTTTGAGATAATACATTAATAGCATTCAGGTAAGAATATCATTATAGAGTTGAAAGCGTAATCGCCGCATTGTTGGAACACGTGCAGATTCTTAGCGGGAGAACATTTGAATGGGGAGATGCGGGAGATGCAGAAGAATGCATCTACCTTGATATGGCTAAGTTAAGTTAAGTTATTTAAGGTTAGTTTAGGTTTGTTGGTTTCTTCACTTTCATATACAATGTTTTTTTTAACTTCAAAGTTGAATAACTCAAAAATTATGGATCAGCAAGCAAAATGTCATTCGTGGAAATTGTTCTTAAATGTGTTCCTTTAGTGATTCTAGGGCACATTCTGCAAGCACATTAAATTATAAAATGACCAAAACTAGCATTGTCTGTAGAAAAATCAAAGACAATGTTTCGCATTTCCCTTGTAAACACTTAACTTTCAGGTGCAAAGTAGGAAATTATTTTAATTTATCTGAAAGTTTTAAGGACACCATTTCCGAGCATCTCAGTCAGAGATGAGATTTTCCAGATTGTTTTCATTTATTGCTTTAAAAGAGTTTGAGATATGTCCCCGAATGTCTGTAGAAATATCAGGAACGTATCACAGAGCTAGCGCCCCCCCGAGAGGGGGAGAGCATCCCCCTTGCGGACCTTTTTTTTCATTTATGAACCTAGAGCAATAAAATTTGGTACACTGATAGGAAATGTAATTTAGAATCAATTATCTTCCATGAAAAAATGCGATTTTCTTTGAAAGAAAATTGGAAATCATAGAAAACAACATTTTTTGGGNNNTTTTCTAAATGCTTATTCTCTGACAGTTTTTGAGCTACAGTAATGATTTTGGTATTATTGGATGCAGAATAACGCGGACATTCCAAAAAATTAAATGCTTTTCCTCAAATTTCCATTTTTTTTAATTTGTTTATATTTCATCATTGATGTTTCTCAAGTTAAGCGTCCCCCTTCCGAACCTTTCTTTTATTATTGAATTTAGAGCAATGAAATTTGGTACACTGATAGGAAACGCAATTTAAAATCATTTATCATATATGACAAAATGCGATTTTCTCGAAAAGAAAATGGGAGATCATAGAAATGACATTTTTAGGGGGTGTTTTCTAAATGCTTCTTCTCTGACTGTTTTTGAGCTACAGTAATGATTTTGGTATCATTGGATGCAGAATAACGTGGACATTCCACAAACCTAATTTTTTTTCCTCAAATTTTCGAATTTAATTGAAAAAATTAGAAAATAATAAATAAAAAAATTCATTTGTGATAAAATTCAAATTTATGACGTCATAACTTTAGAAAAAAAAAGAATTTTGAAAAACTATTTCTTTTTTTAAAAAGCCATTGTTTTTCCGCATCCAATGATACTAAAATCATTACTGTAGCTTAAAAACTGTAGGGAGAGAAGCATTCTTAATCTTAAAAATATCTTTTACATAACAAGTAAGTTTTCAAGACGTTTTTCATAATAACACTGAAGTTTACAAAGCTAGAGCAGTGCGGTTTGTTGCATTTGAAAGAGAAATGTGTGCTCTAAAAGTTGTATTGCTGGATTTTTCAAATTGTTTCTGTAAAACTTTCCATAGACTTTTTTACCCTAAAATTATAGCTTTTACCCTACCTCTTTCAAAAAAATTCATATAAATTCGAAATGGAATAAATCAAAAAAATCCCTAATACAGTTTTTAGAGCACACATTTTACTTACAAATGCAACAAACCGTATTGCTCTAGCTTTGTAAATTTCGGAGATATTATGAAATATACTTATAGATTTTTTTTATTATAAGGAATAATTAATTTTCCATGCCCTAATGAAAGAATTTTATAGATGATAAGTTGTTACAAATGTGAAGATCTAGTAGTCTGCAAATTTTCATAGACGTACGTCCAAAAGAAAAAAAATTTCCAGTGTTTGGAAATGGTTCCCTTAAATGAGATGGACTACATAACCAAAAAAGCTATTGTTAAGCTACATTCAGCACACTAAACACAAGTTTTATGGTGAGGCAATCCAAACTAGCTTTCATCCTGAGCACTGTTTGTTTACAGTTTTCTCCTTGCTAATTTGGATCTAAAAGTGAAAACAAAATTTGTTACATTACCAATAAAGTTTTTATTATGAACCCATTATAATTTGTCATCACATCCTACTTGAAAATAAATTAACAGACAAAATTTACATAGTACTATTAAAGCTGATGGCACTCTGCTACCATATTTTGTTACCATTTTGGAATGAAAAGCTCATGAAAAATTAGTCTACAAAATTTAAAAATAAACATGATGTCATTATTAAATATTGAATTGTAGTACATTCTATTTCCATACTTATTTTTCTTTGCCCTGTATTTTAAATTCGAGGCGAGTAAATAGCACTTTCTAATGGAACCGGCATTTGGTTCCAAAGATTTCATACAGAAATGCATCAAGTGCAAAGATCAGTCAAAAACCAAACTTCTACATTGAATTCAAATACATTTTAAATTTCTTACCTTCCAGGTGTGCAAGCCCGTGATTATAAGGCAACGGCACAACACCACTTTTTAATGGTACTGAAGTCGGTCATTTTGAAATGCCTGCTGCACACATGGTGGTGCGCAACTTAGATCATTTAACTGGACATTTCCACTCGCTGCAATCCATTCTTTAAAATTCACACGTGGAAATTGGAAATATCGTAAGTCTGGTCGGTTTTTAGAATTACTTTCGCATCAATTAAAAGAACACTTTTTGATTCTAATTCGAGGCAGCGGCGACATTGCGACCTCCTCGACGCGTGAATACTTTGAATGACGCTGGAAGTTTGTGATGTCGTACCGGATTCATGAACTCGTGACGCTAACAGTGGTGCCAGATTTCGGGCTAGCAGCGTTGCCAGATTTTAGCGCTGCTATTGGTCCGTTTCCATGACGTCCCCTACACACCACTCGATTCTATGAAAGACTGGTTTGCCGCTACCTCCTTTATGTATCCCGTGTCCCTACGTCTATCTTGCCTAAAACCAGGGAAGAATTTCAGGGAACTTTTTTGTGCCAGGACACAATGGCAAATTGGAACTAGGTGGAGCAATCTAGCGATTTCTTGTGACCTATTTAGAAGAACCATGTAATCGAAATTTGCGCCATAAATTAGAGCAAATATAACCTAGAATTAATTTATAAAAGGTTTTACCATAAAAATAACTTATATAAATCTTCTGTTTTTCACATGAAAGAATAAACTTAGACTGGATCGAGTGATAGGAGCTTCGCACACCTCTTCAGACCATGTTTGTTTATGAACTTACTCAGTTACTTAGCTGGTCTTCAGACTCCTCACCAATAAAAGGTATTACCGCCTGATATTTGAGCATCTAGGACGTGGTGCATTTTAAATTTCAGTGGCAAGCTTGCTATCATTTAGAAAGTCAAGTAGCAGCTTTGAATCAAACTTGTTGCTAAGAAGAGTTTCCAAGTTGAAAGTTATGTTATTTGCATTTGCCCATTTTTTGAGAGACATTCTTTGAGCATCATGCGTAGGGCAATCAATTAGCACATGGCGTATGCTGATCTGACATCCACACAGCTGGCACTGAGGATGTGGAAGCTTCAAGAGAAGATGCTTATGAGTTAGCTGAGTAGTAAGTAACCGTAGTCTTGTAAGAATTATTTGATGTTTTCTGGGTAGTGTAGTGCTTACTGATGGGTTTATTATGGGTTTTATGTCATGGTAGTCTGTTGGGTTCAGATCCCATTCTTGTTGCCATTTACAGTTGAAATGCTTCATGATATAAGGTTTGAGGTCTGGATGTGCTAGGAATTTGGAACTAACAGTGTTTAACTTGCATGCCGCTTTAGCCTAGCTCATCTGCTTTTTCGTTTCCTGGTATACCTACATGGCTAGGTACCCATTCAATTACTAACTTGTTTGTTGGTAGTTTATGCATAAGCTTCTTGATATTAACTGCTAAGAAGTGCTTAGAATGCAATACCTGGTTTAAAGCCTGAATAGAACTGAAGGAATCTGTAGACAGAATAAATTCCCCAGGTTTGTTTTCTATGTATTTGATGGCATAAAGAATTGCAGTTAGTTCAGCTGTGAAAATTGAGGTTCTATTCGGTAACCTTGCCATGATGCTGGTATTTTGGAATGATATGCCGATCCCTACTCTATTATCTTGAATTGACCCGTCTGTGTATATTTCCCTTCGGTTGGTGTGGGACTGCTGTAGGAGCCGAAACAAAAGTGTCCAATGGCTATGTGACAGAGTGTCCTTTTGTTGCAGTTTAATTAAGGCTTCGCTGGCAGTGTATCTCAGGTATGTCATATTTGTCTTTTGTTTCTATGCATGGTATGTTCTCAGTTTCTATGTTGAGTTCTTTTAGTTGATGATGTATACGTCCAGAAACAGGAAGGGGGTCTGGGCTATTTTCTATTACAAAGAAAGAATAATTATCTTGTATCAGAGTTCTCACCGGATGTTCTGGGATGTTTAGTATTTTTATGGCATATTGACACAGTTGGCTTTTTCGGGAGTACTTGAGGGGCATTAGGTTTGCCTCTACTTCAAGATTGGTGATTCTGGTACATCTCAGGGCCTTAGCATCATTCTGGCAGCTGCGTACTGCACGTTATCAAGCAGCTTGAGATGATTTGCACATGCTGTCTCCAATAAAAAGCTGGCATACTCCAGCTTAGGCAAAATCAGTGAGGTGTATATTTTCTTGAGAATTATGAAGTTTGCAGACCATTTTGTATTTGAGAGCATACGAAGAAGTCTGATGTCTTTTTGACATTTGTTTGCAGCTTCTTTTATCCATTTTTTCAAAATTTTCTTGAGATCAGCAGAGACAAATTCAATTTTTTGACCCAAGCTTTCGGCTAGATTAGCTCTAGCCGTCATCAGGGGAACGATGTATTTTTAAACAAAACATCTTATGGTATCCGCGCGTATTTAGTATAAAAACATTTTTTAAACATTTTTTTAGATGCAAGCCGAAAATTATTGATCAAGGGCGACTAATGAGCAGAGGAAGAAACTGCGGGGGGACATCAAGGTGACGATTAATTTTGTTTGGTTCGTAAACACTACATTGCTTCGACAATTTTTCGGGCGTATTAATTTTTAACATTTTATAAGATAGATACATTTTCAAAATCAAAAGAATGGTTATGTTCTACGAAATGCTAATACACAAGGGATAACCTATTCTTCCTCTGCACATTCTTAGCATGCTCATCAATTCGTTGTTAAAGATTTCTACCCGTTTCCCCAATGTAACATGCTTAACAATCTTTACATTATAATTAACATACAAGATTACTTTTTTCACAATTCTATCGTTTATCTTTAAGTTGGATTAGGCTGTTTTTTATT
>JACJUY010003313.1:9962-49821 GCA_014220935.1 Platorchestia sp. MABIK | reverse complement strand
AAGTACCTGCCTGTGTTTGTTGGTTTCCGGTAGACCCGGAATTATAATCTATTATTAGTTAGTCGATTAATTAATTTTTTAAAATATTAAAAATTATTTAAAATTAATTATTTAAAATTATTTAAAATAAAATAAAATATTGCTCATAAATACATCGTTCCCCTGATGACGGCTAGAGCTAATCTAGCCGAAAGCTTGGGTTAAAAAATTGAGTTTGTCTTTGCTGATCTCAAAAAAAAATTTAAAAAATGGAAACTTCACTACCAAGACGTCCTTTATTTTAACAATTGAGTTTCTTTTATGTGTGGGCCCCACTTTAGTTGCACATCCAATGTAACTCCCAGGAATTTAAGTTTCTTGACTTGTTCAATGCTTGCGCTCATATATCTTAAGGATAAAGGGGGTTTCAAACGTTTTCTGGTAAAGATCATGTATTTAGTTTTATCTGCTGATATTTGGAATCCCCTGCGTTGTGACCAGCCAAGAATAATATCTAATGAATAATATCTAATGAATAATATGTGCTCAAGCCAAAGTGCCCCATCATCTGCATAGAGAGATGTTTGTATTTGTGGATCCATATCGTGATGTATATCATTGATCATAATATTAAATAGAGTAGGGCTTATCACAGATCCTTGGGGTACTCCTGCTTCTAGCTTGCATGGCTCGGAGAATGTGGATTTAACTCTGACTTTAATATTGCGGCTGCTGATAAAAGACTTTACTATGTTAGGGAGATTTCCATCAAGTCCTAGTAATTCAAGTTTTTTTATGAGGACATGGTGCCATACAGTATCAAAGACTTGCTTAATATCTATAAAAATGGCGATGCAGAAATCTCGAGTAATGAGAGTTTTACGTATGGAGTTTTCTATTCGGGAGAGTGCGTCCAAGGTTGAATGGCCTGCTCTAAATCCACTTTGTGTTTCACTCAAGAGTTTTTTGTTCTCTAAGTAGGCAAGAAGTCTCCAGTTGACTATTTTTTCGAAAACTTTACACAGCACATTTGTTAGAGCCACCGGCCTATATGATTTTGGTTCTGTAGGAGTTTTTCCTGGTTTTAGTATGGGGCATATAATGGCTTCTTTCCATTGGTCTGGTATTGTGGATGTCCAGATTTTATTATAAAAATTCATAAGTTTTTCTTCTGGGTGTTATTCATATTTTTAATGAAATCCAATGAGACCATATCTGGACCAGGAGTTTTAGTCTTTGAACTATCCACAGCTCTATGTATAAGACGACCTAGTAATTTTAAGTACTCGTACTTTAGTATAAAAGGTAATAAGAAGTTGATTTCTCATTAAGTGGTTAAGTAGAATTTTTTAGTTAGGCACTCAAGATCAATATTAAGGATTTAAGAACTCCAAAGTAGGAGTGTAAGAATATTTACCAAGCAGGGCATAATGCGTACTAGGCCTCTCGGTAAGAGTTATACAGGAGCTCAAACGTGCAACGAGAAGGCAAATTGAAGTTAACGAAAATCCAACGAGTGATCACTCAAAATAAAATAAAGAATTGCGAAGATTCGGCCGTAAAGCTTAATCGGCTTGCCCAGAAGCTCTCTTTCTCTCTACAGCTCCGCCCCTCAAACACGCTAATTTCCAAGCTACTTTTTCATTTTCTTCATGTGACAATTCAAGAAATACTTAATTTACAACACACGTTGGAGCGAGGTTCCGAAACGTTTTCTCAGTAGAGTTGATAAATTTTATCGAAATTTTCTTCGTTCTAAGTTTTTGAGTTAGGAAGCTGCTCGCCTCTTCTGTTTTACAGCTGGTTGCACGTATTAACCTGTGCAATTACCGGTGACTCATGTGTGCTAACGAACATCTGCGAAGCTGCCCGCAATTTATGCTCGTTAACTAGAAGCTAGCATTGAAGTGGACGGCTTCTTGTGACTTTAGATTGCTAAGATGCTGCTCTATTGAGCTTTAACTGGAAGGCTGTTCGTGACCTTTGCTTGCTGACGTCAAACTGGGAAGCTGCTACTGACTTCTGCTGGCTGACGTAAAATTTCAAATAATCCTGATAAATTGCATTCTAAAAATATGCTTTCGGTAGATGCTGTTCATAAAGCATTGAAAATTGAATTGGAGCTTCTCGAAGACTAAACCCATTCGAAACCATGCATTGAACATTACAGCTTAGACTTAATACTAGACTGAATTACCATCTTAGAGGGAAATAGCTAACCTCTGAATAAGAAATAAGGCAAACGAAATCTGAATTTTCCTAATACGGAAGAAAACGTTTAAATGAAACTTAGAAATACAACAATATACAGCAGCAATCAACAATTCCATTACAGAGCTGTGAAGCCGTACGCACTGAAGTAATTATTTACGTTGAAAATATCATTTAACATTTGAAAAGCAAACAAGAAACCGAAAGTACAGTAATATTTCTTCACTCCATTCGCGACAATTGAAGGATTGTTCTCGGAATCATTAACTCATTTAACATTTAACTTCTCAGGTAAATACAACAAAGCAAAAATATGTTCATTTTTATATTTCCTTTAAAAAAAACTTTTATTTCCATAAAAGTTGACACATGAGATCCGTGATAACATATTGCATTTACAAATTACTTAATAAAATACGTTCGTAGACAAACGTACCATACGAGAAATACTAATAGACAAACTACACGTGGTCTACTAATAGACAAACCATACGAGGCGTACTTATAGATAAACCTTACGGGGCGTGCAAATCTATTAACCCTGCCAAGGGCTAATTAGATCCTAAAAATCATTTCTTTGATAGTTTATATCCCTAGAGATGGCTGACAACTTATAAATAATTTAAATAATACTATAGAATTCTTCGGAATTCTCAAATTATCAGTTGAATCGCAGTGAGAAAAGACAAAAAACGCTATACCAAAGCAGATTGAAACACCATCGTAAATGACTATCAAGTATTGAGAAAAGCTTAGTCGCAAAAGTTATTTATTAAGAACATCACGCAACACAACACGCACATCTAGAAAGGCATTAACAAACTTAAACGTAAAATAAAATTCACGGCTTGTTCAGCATGCGGACAGTGAGATAATTTTTTCACGAGCGCTTAATTTCAATTGTCTGTTGATATTTTTAATTTTTTCTATTCACAGATGCACCCTCTGGGGTAGTGATAGATCTATTTTTGAATCATTTAGCATGTGCAATAAATATATTCATTTTTTGAAATATGGTTTAGTGTTAATTGGTCGCAGAGCTTTCGGTAAAATTTAATGTGTCGTGAGGTTTTGTGTTTACTCAAAAAATAGAAATAGAAACATATATATGCATATGTGTGTATAGATGCATGAACATGCATATGTGCACACACACATAGATATACATGTATGCGTGCGCACACAAATACACACGCACCTACGTACACACACATATTCATATATATATATACGTATTGAAAATGAAAATGAATATAAGCAAAATTATAATAAACAAATGACACTAGTAGTGTGCAAACTACCACTTTAGGAACAGTTCACCACAATTACATTATGAAGATAATAAATTAACAAAATCTGATAGAATGGTTCCAGTTCTCCATTGACGAATTTTTTTACTTTTTTGTAACCAGAAATAACTTACACAAACGATCAACTCACTTATAGATATAAATTTCAATTTTCCTAATCTACCCTATTAGGTATTGTAAGTATTTAATAATATATGACATTAATTTTGCTCTGTTCAGGCGCATTTAGAAAACCATGTTTTTTTAGTTCCAGGTATTCATAATATTCGGGGTCACCCGACATGAAGTCTATAGACGCTGTCTGTTATCGGTAGACGTCGTGCTTTTTAATATCCGACGCAAAATACAAAGCTACAATAACGAAGACGAGGGACATTGTAAAGACGAAAACACAAAATATATTGAAATGGTCGTGCGTTTGTACTGACCAATGGAACCATATTTTCATCCGTAATAGAAATTCCTGCTCGAATAAAACTGTTGGTAAGTTAATTAAAGTAGCACGCAAGCATAACGAATGACTTTCTTTGATGATCTTCTATAAGGAATGTAGTGAAAAATATATTTCTTGCGAGAAAATCGATCTGAAGTAGAAAATCGATTGGGACCGTATTTAGTATTTGAAATAGGTATCCGAGAACTTGTAAATGATCACTACTTGAATGATTTCTCACCAGTGCTGGAATACCTTCTACTCTTGTATATGCAAGATTTTATGATGTTATTTGCTACACTTTATGATGAGTTTGATGATCACCCGAATGAGTAATAGATATGCTTTGTGGATCGCATTTAGATTAATTAGAACAGAGAGTACTCTATTTTCTCCCGGTTGGAGGCAATATTTTATTTGATTTTATTTAATTGCATAATTCTAATAAGTGTCCGGTAATTTTTACCACTCAGCCGAAGTATTCAGAGTTATGATTTTCTGCTAAATTACTTTTTGAGAGGCCAAATTGAAAAAAACTGTCTATTTCTTCGTAGTATAATCTACTGAAATTAATATTTCATGACATCTGAAGTGTAAACCAGAAATTGTGTGAATAAAGGGTTAAACTTTTTTCTCCTATTCAATTTTTCATTTTATTTTTAGTAAGAAACGTGAACATTTTGGAAAAAATTAAGTTCCTTTAATTATTCTTACACCAACACTCAGTAATGCAGTGAAAAAAAAACACAGATATGATAGGATAAAATTAGCAACGTCAACTGATGTCTCGATGGAAGCAGCATTACATTCTTATCTGACCTGTAAGTGGGTCGTTGTGTGACTATCACTTGGGTTGACAACTGTGGCTGGAGGGCTCTTTGTAACAATCAAGTTTGGCTGTGTTACCAAGGTTCAGCGTTGCTGGCTGCGGGAGTACATTTTTATTCGCGAAGGATAGTACTGTGTCTTTAGATAAATCAGCAGGAATGAAATGGGAAATATTTTGTAGCTCCTCAGTTTACATCTTCGTATATAAATCGCAAGCGTGAATTGTCACTGTTGGAACCGAAAAAGTAGAGGATCATTGACATTCATAACTCCGATGATAGGAAATTTAACAACGTGATGCTAAATTTCGAGTGGAGAAAAGCACATCTATACAAACAAGAAAACATGGTTGAAAGTATAATGTAACATTTAAGAATATTCACATTTTCCAGCGCGAAAGGTGCTGAATTCCTTAGATTATTTTACTGGCGAAGGTTAACTAAAAATTTAAATAAGAACTAAGCGTCCAAATATAGTGATATTTTTAAACATTTTACGATACTGAAATACTTCTAAGGAAATGTCAGAACTGGCGCTCATGCACAGATGGAGATGACGAGCGTTCCCAAAGTTGACTCTTCATTTATCATTGTTGCTCCAGTCTTAAATGGCGGAATCAGTGCTGAATCAAAAGAAATACTCGTGTAGATAAACGTAAGCTTTTATTCGGATTCTTTTTGTCAAACATCTTTAATGTAAATAACTCCCATGAAAATTAAATTAAAACGTCACTAAAACTTAATTTAAATGAAAGGCGCAACCATTCGGTTTACTGTACAATAACGTTTTCTTCTCGCATACACCGAAGAATAAGCAACCTCTGCAGACTTTGCCATAGCATCAGCGTCGTTGCCAACCAGCCTTCCACCGCACTTGACCTACCGTACTTCCCTTCATTTGTATTAAGGGAACCATTTCCAAAAACTGGAAACTTTTTTCTATTGGACGGACGTCTATGAAAATTTGCAGACCACTAGATCTCTACATTTGTAACAACTTATCTTCTATAAAATTTTTTCATAAAGGCATGTAAAATTAATTAATCGTTATAATAAAATAATATATATATATAGTTTTCATAATTACTCCGAAATTTACGAAGCCAGAGCAATGCGGTTTGTTGCATTTGAAAGTGAAATGTGTGCTCTAAAAAAGTTATAGATCACTTTTTTGATTTATTTCATTCCGAATTTATATAATTTTTTCTGAAAGAGGTAGGGTAAAAGTTATAATTTTGGGATAAAAAAGTCTAAGGAAAGTTTTACATACAATTTTAAAAAAAGCAGTCTATAACATTTTTAGAGCACACATATCACTTTCAAATGCAACAAACCGCCTTGCTCTAGCTTCGTAAACGTCGGAGTAACTATGACAAACGTCTTGAAAACTTGTTATTTAAACAACATTTTTAAGATTAAAAATGCTTCTTTTCCCCCAGTTTTTAAGCTACAGTAATGATTTGGGTATCATTCAATGCGGAAAACGATTTTTTTCCAAAGAGTTAAATAGTTTGTCAATTTTCATTTTTGTTCCAAAGTTATGACGTCATAAATTAGAAAAAAAAATTCCATTTTTTCATTTTTTTCATTTGAAATTTGAATTATGAGGAAAAGCATATAATTTTTTTTTAATTTGCACGTTATTCTGCATCCAATGATACCAAAATCATCATTGTAGCTCGAAAACTATCAGAGAAGAAGCATTTAGAAAACCCCCCAAAAAATGTCGTTTTCTATGATTTCCCATTTTCTTTTCAAGAAAATCGCACTTTGTCATAAATGATAAATGATTCTAAATTGCATTTCCTATCAGTGTACCAAATTTCATTGCTCTAAATTCAATAATAAAGAAAAGGTTCGGAAGGGGGACACTTACCTTGAGGAATATGAATGATGAAATATAAAAAAATGAAAAAAAAATTGGAAATTTGAGGAAAAGCATTTAATTTTTTGGAATGTCCACGTTATTCTGTATCCAATGATACCAAAATCATTACTGTTGCTCAATCAGAGAATAAGCATTTAGAATCCCCCCAAAATGTCGTTTTCTATGATTTCCAATTTTCTTTCAAAGAAAATCGCATTTTTTCATAGAAGGTAAATGATTCTAAATTGCATTTCCTATGACTGTACTCAATTTTATTGCTCTAGGTTCATAATTAAAAAAAAAGGGCTGGAAGGGGGATCCTCTCCTCCTCTCGGGGGGGCGCTAGCTCTGGGATACGTTCCTGATATTTCTACAGACATTCAGAGACATATCTCAAACTCTTTTAAAGCAATAAAACAAAATATCGGGACAATCTAATTTTTGACTGAAAATGCTAGGAAATGGTTCCCTTTAAGCCTGCAGCATCTGATCTACTTCTGAGTGTGGCCGGTGTCATGGCTACTGTCTCCAGCCCGTCATCGCTCTCCTACATCGCGAGGGGGCCTAAATTGACGGCGCCATGATCGGCTAAGTCTTCTCTGCCGACCTTCTGCCTCCCTGCGCTTCGCTTCTGCTTCGCCACTCGAGTTCGGCTGCTTAACTGATGTGAGTTAAGATGCTGCACTAAGCTAACAGGAGCGCTAAACTAAACAGGAGCACTTTGAAACTAAACTAACAGGAGCGCTTTTCTGCTTCCAGGCGATACGAGGCTCATTTTCCCAACCTGAGTTTCTCTAAAATATTCTCCTGTCCTGTGAGTTCTTCTAAAAATTGCAGTTTTCGAGCTCTGGTTGAGACAAGAAGCAACTGTTGCAAATGGGTGCCCTCAGAATAACGCTCAGCCGTCGATGTCATTGTAGAGCTTGACAATTAATTTAATTAATTGTATTGTAATTTATTTAATTTAATTAAATTAAATTAAGTATTTAATTTTGAATCAAATTCATTTAAAATATTTTTTAAAGATAGTTTTGCCATCAATTGGAGAGGTGAGATGTGTAAAGAAATACAGGGTGATGTAACATAGATTTCTACATCTACTCAGATTTAATTTAAACTGCCGACGTAAACTACAAGCCACTATTGCAACATTTCTAAATTTATATATTAAGAATTATTTCATTGGTAGCTGGTTGGCAGCCTACCAGCCAGTTGCCAATTGAATGCTTTACATGTGCGTCGACGTGCAAAATCCGCGTCATATCATCCTGCATTTTCTTATACATCTCACCTATCCAATTGATGGAAAAGCTTCTTCATTCAATCTTTTGAGTGAACATTACTGTGCTCTGAGTTTCTTAAAATTAAGTACTTCGTCCATTTAATTGTTGACAGCGACGGTCGATAGTCATTCTGAGCGCACCCATTTACAACAGTTGTTCTTGCCTCAACCAGGGCTCGAAGATTGCAATTTTCAAAACAGCTTGGATCTGCTTCACATGACAGGAGGATATTTTAAAGAAACCCAGGTAGAAAAAATTAATCTCGTATTGCATAGAAGCCGAAAAGCTTATTCGTCAGTTGAGTTTAAACCGGATATTTTCATCTTGTTAGGATGTCAGTTCTAGTTCCACAAATATAACGTTCTTTTAAGTTACGCATCAAACTCATCTCGTATTTTTTTATCGTAGAATTTCTTTATTAAACAAACTGAAATATTTTAAAAACAGTTTTTTGAAAAAAAAATGTCTTTTTATCCTTATTTGTTTGTGTTTATACATCCACAAAGATATCATATGAGGGTGTAGTATTGTAAAACGGTAGTCAGATTTTAACAGGATACTTGTCAGGTTTTTGTTCTAGACTTTATTGCTAATTTCTCCCAACTATTAGAACGAGTTTACTATATGATTTCATTATTTTACTTTTCTAATAGAAACAAACCCAATTTCTAACTCGAAAACGTTTTAGTAGCTGGAACAAAATTTTTTGGAGAAAGTGGGCGCTTCATTTTTTTTGCAAAGCCTGAACTAGGCCGTTCTCTTATGTCTAGGACAGATCGACACTTCTATAGAGAAAATTGGCAAGCTTTCCAGGTTTACTTCTGTGCTTGATAAAGAAAATTTGAATTCAGTTGATGTAATCGTCATTAATTTCAGGGACTGATTGCCTGAAAAAGTAATTCACGAGCCAATATTTTCTTTCGTGAGTATATAAAATTTACTTTGGAAACTGTCAAAGAATTCAGCAAAGAATTAAGGCATCATTTTGAGCTTTCTTCCTTCCAAGTGACACACTGTTAGATTCACTAGTTTAGGCGTGCTCGTTTTACCCGCTTTGCTGAAATTTACTTATACATTGAGTTCTTTTCTTTCAAGATTCTCTCAGGATTGAATTTCGGTAAAATACTGATCTGTTTTGGAAATCGCGCTCGAGTTTTTCTCGATACCTTATTTCTACAAAAAATTATTGATACGCTTGTTAAGCAGGAAAGTACTTTTCTCTCATTTTAGTCATATGTTTTTCATCTTTTGGTTGAATGAAAAGAACAGAATTATTATATTTTTCTCTGGAGCATAATTTTACCCCATTAATGGAGACATCTTTCTGAGAATAGCCTGAGCGGAGGGGGGAAGTTAATCTATACTCTCTTCCTGAGATTATTTATTCATTTTTTATAAGGGGCACACCTGAAAGTTTTAAAAAATATTTTACGAGAAATCAAATAATACGCATAGATCTTCATAAGCAAAAAAACTTTGATAAGAGATCGCGTCTTATTTTCGGCTGTGGCATTGATATTTTTCCAGATGCTTTTCCAGATTTTTCCAGATTATAGATAATTTTCAGATGCTGAAAAAACTTTAGTGAGGAACACACCATAACCTGGAAATAGATGCTGATGTCTCCCGGCATCACCATGTCGGAAGTTGAATTAAAAAAACCCAATAACATCTGAAAGTTGATTAATCTGTTTTCGAGAGCCTCTATAATCAGTGGTCTTTGCGCAAACCAGCTCTTGAACACGATAGCTTTTTTTAAGGGTTAATATTGTACGATGTTGATGGAAGGATTTTGCAAATTCAAAAACTCTAAAACCTGGAGAAGCATGACATAAATATCGTATTTTACGCTGGCCACGGTGCAACTGCAGCTCGTACCGTACAACAAGATACATTCCAGTGAGCAGAGAAGGTAAAATGCCACCAAGTACACAATTGTCAGTCGATTCCCCCAATAACCAGTAGCATTATTGTCAGCAGAGCACGCGTATTGCGACGAGAAACACATGACTCACAAGCACCCAGTTCTCTTGAAGAAACATAGAAGCCCGCGCAACCATCGGTAAGGTGGCATCTGGAATAATATTCTTGACTTTCTTGCGGGTGCCAGGGTTCGCGTAGCTATCAAACGACATGAGACGTAAGTTTGTGTTCAGCTGCTGATGAAGGGAGTAAAGATATCTGGGGCTTATCGAGTTATATTTCAATAAAATAAACAAGGATTATGCGCATGGATACAAGGAGAATGAGATGATTGTCATATTGAAACATAAATGAAGGTTAACAATAGTAAAGGCAGTCCATCAACATGAAAAAAAACGTAAAACTTGCATATTCTAATATAAAGGTTCCCCAACTTTCCCATGCAAAGGACCCTTCAGATATTTAAGTCCCATCCTAGGACCCCCAGCCAATCAAATGTTATTTATACCATATCAAGAGAATCATTACATGATTATAGTGCAGTAAATTTCCTATTTGCATATTCCTACGCAAAGAAAGTAAAAAAATGCGCATTTAAAATATATTCAAAATTGTTTATTGTTTTAAATCCAAAACTCTGTGAATGGAAGGGCAGAGAACTTTATTTTCATACCCCCATCATTTCATAGTTCAATGAGTTCCTCGTGTGACTTCGTATCAAGATGTGCACCTCCCCCGGGTGCGACAGGGTTTCTAATCCAGTTCAGGTGGGGATTTTCCAGTTCAGGGTAATACTCCCTGAAGTAACCTTCCAGAAGTAACCAGACACAATGATGGCGGTGATGTCTTTTCTTGATGCCATGTATTCTTAGTGATAAAATGGGAACACTACAGAGACTCCTTACTGACATTTGCTGTCCCACAATGAAACATTTACATGAATGCAAGTACTTTGTTCTGCACATTTAAAATGCATAATTCAAGACCTTGCAAGCTCGTGTTTAGTACACTTAAATGTTGGAATTTGTCTGATAGATATACTAGCTTTAGCATCCATGACTTATCTTCAAAATAGATGCAAAGATCTGATTTATTTGATGAGAGAAAAACAGCTAATTCTCTCCGCAGTGTAAATACACAATTCAAAACTGCATCACGCGATGACCATCGCACTTCAGAGTGGAACAGACAGCCATGAAAATCAGCACTCATTTCGTGACAAAAAGCTTCAAAAAGTTTATGTTTCATAGGATGTGCTTATACATAATTCACTGTTTTCACGACAATCTGCAGAGCCTGATGCAGTTCATCAATGCGTTTTGCGACAAGTGCCTCGCGGCGGAGTATGCAATGTGTGCTGACGACATTTGGGGCTTTTCTTTTATGAAAGCAATGACTCCACTACGTTTACCTTTTCATAGCAGCGGATTCGTCGGTATACACACCCACACAGCGTAACCAGTCAATGGAATTCTGTTCCTTGCATTCATCTAAACTCCGAAAAATATTCTTCCCAGTAGTTCTACCAGTCATGGCTTTACATTTCATTTTTTCCTCATTTGTAACATTTTTCGTTACATTTTTACTCACTTATAAATCAGAAAACATGAGCAGCTGTGCGTTGTTTTAATGGTAGCTCGTATGTTGTGGTGTGTCCATTTCATGTTTGGCCACTAAAACTATTCAGCGTTGCTGCTCAGACTCGAAACATCGCACAAGTGCACGATAAACGAGCTGATGCATTTCAGTAAATATAGTTCACTCTCTTCCAGCACCTCGCATTTGCGTCCAACTTCGACACAACTAGTCATCTTCACCAGAAGTTGTGTGCAGTAATCATCACTGTCAGGATAAATGTGGCCTGGAAACGATCGCATGCGTCATGAAAGACTTTAGCTCAGCCACACTTTGGTAGCGAGGTTCCAAGGAAACACTTGTGAAGAACGATCGTGTAAATAATGATTTTGACCATGAAACCGTAAAAATATAACTCCCATGTTGCGGAATAACAAAATTCTGTTGGAAACAAAGTAAATATATTTACACAGGCAATATTGGGCTTAGGATGACTGAAGTATTTACAATAAGTTCTTGCGGCCTGATCTAACGAATCAAATAACTTCGACTCGAATAAGTAAGTCTAGCCCTGTTTTGCGCCGCGATGCGATTATGTTCATTTCAACGGAGAGCAACTGCATGGACGGCTGTTCCGCTGCTATGTTCAATGACTAGTGCTACTTGAGGAATATTTTGCTCCAGTAATGAATGTACCTAAATAAAAGAGCTGCGCCGTGCAGTATCATACTAGCTTGGTTTCTATTTTAACAGCTTTGTAAGTGTTCGGAGTTCTGTTTCATACTATTCTTCCATCACGCAATCTTCTACCAGAATTATTCGAGAGAGATCGATATTTTCACCAAGATCCAAAAATTCCGCATCATTATTTGTGATGTACTCTGTCCGCCAAACATTTGGATTTATTTCAAACACATGCATTTTTTCAGTATTGTTCTGAATAAACTGCAATCCTGTGGGACTATTGCGCGAGTTCTGTCATCTCTCATAATTATTTTACTCTCGCTGCGAGGGTTGCATTTCAGTATCCCAAAATTTTGGTTCTGTTTTGATCACACATCAAGTAATGAAGTAAATTTCACAGGTAACGCGGTTCAAAGTCATCAAATTAATAAGGCACTTCATTATTTTGCTTCCAAAATAAATTCTACTTGACATTAGCCGTTTTAATATTCCGTAAAAACTCAAATGAAAATGTTCTTGATTTGAAACGTTTTGGTTGCACACGTACGTCTTGTCTTCATAATCACAAAACAGACCACAAAACCTTCACATTTTTATTTTCTGAGAAAAATGCTATTTACTTTTGAACTCGATTATTGGGTTTGCAGCATCAAAAGATTAAACTGCTGTCCGACATGTCGATGAGATTGCACCGAGATCGAGAAGTTCTCTCCTTTTACAACTGTACATCAGCTGCGTCCACAAGTTGGGTCCATCTGTGGAATATACAGCTATTTTCATTACACTTGCTCATTACGTGAACTAGCAGCCGAGGTGCACTAGCAGCCGAAGTGCACTAGCAGCCGAGATACACTAGCAGCCGAGGTGCACTAGCAGCCGAGGTGCACTAGCAGCCGAGATACACTAGCAGCCGAGGTACACTAGCAGCCGAGGTACACTAGCAGCCGAGGTGCACTAGCAGCCGAGGTGCACTAGCAGCCGAGATACACTAGCAGCCGAGGTACACTAGCAGCCGAGGTGCACTAGCAGCCGAGGTGCACTAGCAGCCGAGGTGCACTAGCAGCCGAGGTGCACTAGCAGCCGAGGTGCACTAGCAGCCGAGGTGCACTAGCAGCCGAGGTGCACTAGCAGCCGAGATACACTAGCAGCCGAGGTGCACTAGCGGCCGAGGTACACTAGCAGCCGAGGTACACTAGCCGGCAATTGCAACAAAACCTGACGTCCGCTACGGTATCGTCTGCTCCATTTCACTTCGTTCTGGTCGGCTTTGCTTCGCTGTGGCTGTTTTGATCTTTCCATTCCAGTCTATTGAATTCCATCATATTCCTATTTCTTCTATTCCTTTCCACTATATTTTACTCCCCTCCACTCAACTCCGCCTTACTTCATTCAGCTCCATTCCACTCCACTCAACTCAACTCCCTTCTACTCTACTCTATTTCACTCAACTCTTCTCTACTATACTGAATTCTACTCCACTCTCCTTTTTCGACTGTAATAAACTCTACTCTACTCCCCTCTACTAAACTCTTCAATACTCTAAACTCTTCAATACTACTCAACTCCAGTCTACCCCACTTTACTCCACTATACTCCACTCTGCTCCATCTACCTCTCTCCACCTTACTTTGCTCCACTTTACTCTCTTCTACACCTGTCTCCTCTCCCCTTTCCTCTACTTTTTCCCCTCCTCTACTTCACTCTACTCCACTCCTATAAACTGTACACCGCTCTTCTTCCTTCCATCTCCGCTGCACTTCATTTCTTTCTCGGGTAATCGTTTCCGTTCCAACACGTTCCGTTCGGTTCCGGTCGGTTCAGTTCGGTTGCGTTCGGTTCTGTTCTGCTCTGTTATATTAACTTTCTTTGTTGAATTTCATTTTGAATAATTGTCTTTTACTTCGACCTTCCGATTTTCCTGTTTTGCTTTTGTTTTGTACCGCTATCACCGGTACCTGTGTCTCCAAACACAGGATCGAATAAATCAATGGCAAGTTGCAATAAAATCAATTCAAATTTCACGAATAACATCTATTTAATGCTCAGAGGATTTCCCTTCAAGTTTTAGTCCATAACTTTTTATGTTGTCAGTTTTCTAGTAAGTTGACAACTGAAATCCCATTAGTACACTAGCCGTTGAACCGATGAACAAGATACTGAGGCATTCGAGTTAGTACATCATCTGAGTATCGTCTGCGTGAGCTCGAATTTTTATGATTATTCAACCGCGACAGCGCTTATTCATCCCAGAAAAGTCTTGAAGCGTTTGAGTGCGAGAAAATGAGGTGAAGGCGATCTTACAATAGAACATGACTGAAAATAGTGAAAATTGAGAGGATACGACAATAAAGAAAGAGCTAGAAATCAGAAGAAAGAAGGTAATTTTCGAAATGAGAATAACAGGGAAGAGTAACGGAGTTTGCAAGCGGGGAGCATTACCTGCGCTTTTTTAGTACAGTGACGAACATCCTATTCTTTTTTCAATAGATGTGAAATATATTTTTAAACGCAGTGCAAGTAAATCTGTTTAAATTAGCCTGACAAGACACAATAAACGGTTTATCATAAAGAATTATCACCACGGAGAATGAGTGTTAATTTTATCTTTCACTGCAGGCACACTACGTTGGTCATTTAAATAAACAAACAAAAGCATCAACTTTGTCTTTCTCCAGAGGTGCACTACGCTGGTACAAGCCTGATTATTTCAAATGCGAAAAAAAGAGATGGAAGTCGAACTTTGTCCAGTAATTTTGATATGAATAAAAATCAAAATACAGCGTTGAGGCGCAATGCGACCAAAATGAGAACAATTTAGCAACGAAGAAGTATGTTAATTGATAGGCTCCACATCTGCCACTGCTGATGATGACACTACTTGTATGCGAGTTTGTCAGGTGTACCAGTGGTACTGGTACACCAGTTGGGCTGGTACACCAGTTGAACCAATAGCGAGTTGAGCTGACAGATTAGTTTGGCTATAAGACCAGTTTGACTGGAACGTCAGTTTCTCAGAAATACCAATTGGGCAGCACCAGTTGGGCTGGTACACCAGTTTGGATGGTACACCAGTTTAGCCGGTACACCAGTTGAGCTCGTACACCAGTTTGGACGGTTTACCAACCAGTTCCACCACCAGTTTCACTGTTGAATACTAACTGCATTGTTCTTAGTGAAAAGAGCTTAAAGTGATGTGGACAACTGTGACCCAGGAATAACTTTTGTCATAGCTGTAAACAAAAACTAAGACGTTGCGTTGTTCGTTAGTTGATATAAGTTGCAGAACAAAGACTATTTTGGAACGTCCGCTGTGTCCTGAACAGGAAATCATTTTATTTGTGCAAAAAGAATACAAGCAAATTTGTTTGGTTTTTAAACATTGTCACCCATGGTCATCATACGTTTCAGTTCAGTCCTGTGGATAAATTTTAATCACGAGTATCCAACTGCAAACTCGGTACAGGTGTCACACAGCGATGGTTGAGACAAGTAGACGCTGAGGATTTTCGACAGTGGGAACTTGTTTAGCCAAAGACTGAGGTGACATATTCGTGTGGAATGAAGTAATGCATGGGTAGCAATGAGTCCATTGCTTATAGCGCAGTCACGGCTTCAGCAATTTTGCGCGCAAGTCAGGCAAAAGATGACCTCCTTCTGAAGTGAGGGCCCCTCTGGTAAAGAGCAGCCCCCTCTGCCTGCACAGGTGCGCTGACGGCTCTGCTCAGAGGTCCTCGGTTGCATTGAGTAACTCGGATTGATATTTTCTTTGGCGAGTTTTTCCATCTGAAAGCAACGTTCTTGGCTGTATGAAAATGACAAGTATTAAATGCACGTATGGCATTTTAATGGGCATAAAGAGTGAAGGTATGGGTAAAGAGTGGGTGAAGGTATGGGTAAGAGTATTTTGGTATCTAAGAGCGGTGTTGACGAATGCATTGGAAGTAACTAACCTGTTTATTTTTACCGCACACTGCAAGCAAAAAGATGGAGCACTAGTAAAACTTGAGCAGAAATTTTATCAGCTAAGCGGAAAACATTTGTTTCAAACCTGAAGGTGAAACATTTTCACAAAGAAAAATTTTCTGGCTTCCTACCTGATACTTCATGTGTGAAGTTTAACTCCTACAGTAAAGCCTAAATAGAGATGAAACAAATTTTGGAACTAAAAATGTACATTTCGAGACATACATTACGGACACAAAACTACAGTTAGCGACGAATTTATTCGTGCACTCCTCGTCTTTCAAAACTTTCTAGAATTTTTCAAAAACTACTGTTGCCACAAACGTAAGATTTTTACAGGGTGTGAATCACATATAAGTGACAATAATACAAAGTTTCTAGAACAAAATATTATTTTTGAAAGATTTAACAAGCTGAACTTCAGAAACACGAAAAGACAAAATTATTCATTCAATTGAGAGCATTACATTTCATTGAGAAGTATTCACCGTTATACTTGTTTTATTGAAAAAAAAATTATGTCTAAAATGTTCTTGAACAATCTAGATGTGAGGTCAATCTAGAAAACTGTGCCAGAGCTAACGGGAGCCAGAGCTTTGTCATTCGTACACTAGCTCCACGATGGGAAAAACTAAGGAACTTGGCGTGGACCTCAGACAGAAGATTATTAGATACTGCCACAAAGCTATAAATAGTTATGGCAACATATTTAAGCGTTTGAGTATCCCAAGATCAACCGTACAATTTGTTATAAAAAATTTGCCAAGTTGGTACTGTAGAAACGTTACCTGGGCGTGGTCGCCAACAAAAACTCTCGGTGAGAACTTCTTGAAAATTTTGTCGTGAGGTCAACGCTAATCCACGTTTGAAGCTAGACGATATTGCCGAGAGATTGAACGCTCAGGGAACTAACGTGAGCAATCGCACAATCCAGCGCTGTTTGAACAAGGAAGACCTACACAGACACCGTCCTCGAAGGACTCCACTCCACAAACCATGTCATGCTACTGCTCGCTTGAACTTTGTAAAATCACACTTGAATAAAGACAGAGGCTTTTAGCGGAGAGTATTATGGAGTAACGAAAACAAAATCGAGCTTGTTGGGCACAATGACGTGACGAAGATTTGTCGTAAGAATGGTGAAGCTTTCCTGCCGAAGAACACTGTGGCAACAGTTAAACACGCAGGTAGATCATTGATGTTTTGGGTTGTTTTGCTGCATCGGGTACTGAAAAATTGGTTGCAATTGAAGGGAAGATGAACTCTGATGGCTATATTTCTATCTTGGACGAAAACCTGAAGGTATCAGCTAATAGTTTGGGACTTGGATGACCCAAAGCACACGGCCAAGTCTACAACTAGCTGGCTCCAAAGAAATGAAATAAATGTGCTGCCATGGGCTTCGATGAGTCCTGATCTCAATCCCATTGAAAATTTGTTGCAGAAATTAACAGTCAACATCAACAAGAGAGTTCCAAAGAATCTTCAGGAATTGAAACTCATCGCCATTGAAGAATGGAACAAAATTTCATCTGAAACTACGGAAAAGCTTGTCAAACACTATAATAAATGGCTTTTAAATGTTATGAAGATGAAAGCTCACGCTGTTGATTATTAAAAAAGTACTCAAATGGTAGATCCCTCTCAATAAAGTGTAATACTACTCACTGCTTGAATAATTTTATCTTATCGTGTTTCTAAAGTTCAGCTTGTTAAATCTTTCAAAAAGAATATTTTGTTTTAGAAACTTCGTATTATTGTCACTAGTTTGTGCTTAACACCCTCTGAAAATCTTATGCTTGTGGCAAAATTTTTTTTTGAGTAATTCTAGAAAGTTTTGAAAGATGAGGGGTGTACGAATAATTTCGTTGCTAACTGTACGAGATCTACGCACAGCATACGACTATCATTAACTAACATACATGAGAAACACAGAGATGCAATATTTATCGCTAATGTAGAATTTGCGCACAATCAAAGAAAATTTTACTGCGGAAAGTAATTGAACTAATAAATGGAGTTCATTTAATATTAAATTTCAATTACATTTATTCGCAATTTTAGCTCTATGTTTGCTTCAGTAGGATTTTTATCAAAGCCTGGCATTGTTCAAGAAAAATCTTAGCCCACACTTATTCAGCAAACTTGTTCAATTTAATTAATGAAGGTTATTCGATCAACTTACGTAGCTACAAAATTTTAATTTTCTCCATGACATCATTCCTCTGTTGCTGCGTTTAGAAGCAAGCCTGGTGAATGGATTGTAAAAGCATAAGTCACGCTCTTCGTGCAAGAGCCCATTACTAAAGAAATACCATTCAAAATCAAAACAGAGCTATGATGTCGAAATCAAGCCCGGTGATTGACTGAGCATCAAGCAATGTCAGTACCTTGATGGCGTTGCTTCAAAATTGTTCACAAATTTTGCAGACAGAACGCATAGAGTCATTGTCGTGTTGAAACAGCCGTTCACATTAGATTACAGTTTGAGTTTTTAGGCAATTATAGCAATTTTCTTCGAAAATCGTGATATTTTGCATCCATGTTTTTCACAATTGTTTCCAAATCCGTTTCATGATGATTCTATCATACAAACAAATGCCGTTGGGATGGTTATGTTCTGAGCGTAGTGAGCTTAATCTTTTCTCCAAGTATGAGTAATACTGTGACAATAAAACCTTATTTAGCTTGCATCAGGCAAGGAAATTATTCATTTCATATCAACGTGCTCCAAAAAAACTTATGCAAATTGCCGTCTTCAATAATTTATTCTTGCCTGGGAGTGAGATTTAATTTCATGCAATGCCTACGACAGGCCTACTTCTCAACTCAGCAACAGAGCAACACTAGTGGACAAAAGTGGCCAACATGAGATAGATTGTGTGATATCTGATTTATTTACGATGCAGTGAGCAAGTTGTAGCATTCATTTGTAACTATACAGCAATTTGAGAGACTGAAATCAGAGCTATTACACTTTTCATACACTTAAAATTAAACGTGTTTTTCCATTTTTTTTATTGAATTGTGCCAGTCTTTTTGTAACTTTTTGATAATGTCGTCAAATGTTTATCTTCAGTTCCACTAATAGTGAATGAAATTTGAAAATTCATATTTGCTGTCAACACACGCATTTTCCTTTTGGAATTTCATGATTAGTTCAGTGGGTTGATGAAAATCAAACCATAACCCGACAAAACTATAGGATTGCAATGTGCAAAGGAAGTGGTCCAGGTTACTGACGAAGAGAATGAACAGTTGGTCACGGATGTCGTTAGCTGCATCAGCGCACAGGGTCTATCCGTAGAACCTCAATCTTTCTGATCATATTACACACGCACCTAAGGTTCAGCAGCACGAGATACTGTACCTCTTGAGGTACACTAGCATTTGATGTACACTAATAGCACCTGAGGAACACTAACATTTTAGGGACTCTAGCTCCTGAGAATCTCTAGCACTTGAAGTACACTAACATGCAGTTGAGATGCTCGAGCACCTAAAATACTAGCACTTGTTCACACTTGTACTTGAAGTACACTACCACTTGAAGGACATTAGCGCATATGGCACGCTAACATCGGAAGAAAACTACCATTTGAGATATAGTAACACCTAAAGCTCACCAGCACTTAAGGTACACTTGTACCTGAAGTACACTAGCACTTACAATTTACTAACACATTCATTAAGCACACTAGCACTTCTAGGATATACTTCTAGCTAAGGGAGACAATGACCTGAAATTTAGCATTAGTTTTTCTACATTTACACCTCGCATGAAAAATCTTCTCTATGATTCATCGTTTCCATTAGTCTCTGATGCTGCAGGAACGTAAATTATTATTCCTGTAACATCTCAAATGAGACGACCGGTGCTTTGTCATAGAGAACCAATAAGTAATTGTTNAAACGTCTATAACAATTTTGCTACTCTCACAACGCTTCATGCCTTCAATTTTTTATGAATTGTTCTTTTAGTTTTACTGACTTGAATTGAAGGCAAGCATTGATCGTGCGCTGGTATTTGTTTACAAAATCAGAGTTGCGCTAAAACTTTGTTACAGATAAACGAATCAGATATTACAGCATTCAGGCTCTTCACCTATCTCCGACGGTTCGAAAATGCTGACAAAAATTCAACGTAAAAAACTTCAAAAATCTCCAACCTGAAAGTCGCATCTATACCCAAACGAAAAATAACTGCACGCAAATAATCGGTTCATGCCGATAAATACTTCTCATGCCATGCAGGAAAATAGTCTTGTGCTGTTTCAGTAAAATTAATTCACTGAGCGACTTGAAGTAGTGATTGGTAACAGCAGAAAGTTCACGTCACACATTGTCTTATTGTGAGCACGCGTTAAATGTTTGATGGGATGAATCTTGGGAATTTTAGGACCAAAGACGCTAAATTGGCGATAGCCGTACCTTTGAAAATGCGGAGTACTGCTATGGATGAACTTCGAAAGTTGGAGTCAGTAAAGTGGTCATCTATCGCACGAAAAATTTGAATTTCAGAAGTCGGTGTTCTCTTTACAACGAGCGTTGTGGAGATCGATGTTTAATTTTCCATCCTATAAAACTCGAATGGTTTCATATCAACTATTGACAATGGGAAGATGTGGTTGAGCACTAAGCAAAACATCCGACAGAAAAAATTATGCATAATACGGCCGTTCAACAAGAAAGCCCTGATAGACATTTGGTGAATGCACGAAATTCCCTTCAGAGAGCAGCCTCACGCGCTCCAGATTGTGCTGAGGGGTATTGGAAGGAATCCTAGATTCTTCGTGTTAAATTTAGACAAGTTCCTGGACACTTGAGGATGAATCAAATCCAAATGATTCCCCTGAAGTGCCTTCAGTACTTCACTTCCATCACCCTGCCACAAGAAATGACATCCTCCATCAGTTGGCTATTATGAAAGCGGAATGGCCTTGCAAACTTTCCAGCATGAGGGCTTTCACGGAAAGCCCTCAAATTTCTTCTGGGCCAAGCCTACCAAAATTGTGAGGCTTGGCCCAATAATTGCATTTACCTAGGACCTAAAACTATGGATGAGGTTTCGATCACCAACTATAAAAAAAAATGTTCGAGCAAGAAAAATTCGTACTTACATCAAAGCGCATCCAGATGATTTGTGTGTCAATAAAGATCCACATTATAGTTAATTTGTGTCGAGGTATCGTTTGGGTTTTTGTAGTTTTAGGACAATACTACAAAAGGGTTTGCTAGTATATGGGAGTATAAAAACTTTTTGTGGCTGTGAATTTTATACTCCAAGAAAGCGTTAAATTACCAACTGAAGAGCGATGAAGAGAAGGCATCGTGGCATCTGATTTGTGAGCTTATTTCAAAATTGTTGCGTATGTCCAATTGTTGCGTATATCCGTCCATGATGAGTGAAGTTGAATTATCTAAGATCAAAATTTCAGCATGTTTTTTTCTTTTTAATAAAATTGTTATTACCTATTATTGATATATTTGCGTGAAAGCATTATCATTATTGGTGAAAACTTGATTATTTTAAGAAATATTACAGATGCTAAAACGAGAAAATTACCATAAGAAAAGAAAACAAAAATTGCCACCAAAAAAATGTACACGTGTCATAGCACCAGCACTTGCATGGAGGGTTAGTGGAGGCTACAAAAGACCACCCACCTGCCCTTCACTCGCGTCTGTGGCCAATAGCTCTCCTGACGAACACTTGCGTTGGTAGCTGGAGTTGGCGGGCTCTGCGATGTTGTTAACAGGCTTGGCAGTGCTCAGTTGTTGACGCCCAGTGTTGCCGGCGGTGGGCGAACNAGGAACATTACCAAAAACATTGGAAACACAGCGAACATTATTTCAATGGGCTTATAAATATTCAAATATTTCGAGTAACATTTGAAGGATTTCTCGATTTGCGTTTTTAATGCTGGTCAACTGGACACTCAAGGAAGAACATCCGAAAGCATAGATATTTTCAAACTTTTGTCGGCGAAAAACTTTACAGTAATTTTATCACAGGCGCTGACGAGCAGCTGCTGATGAAGAGCATCTACAATGTTGACTCAGTTTGTTCTGGCGTTGCCCTAGTCCAAAGAAGCAAAGCCCGTGCTAGGTAAAAACTTCCGATTTCAAAAAAATAGAATATTCAGATTGGCTTTCGTTGGAGTCAACATCTCATAAGTAAATCTCTCCTTGGGGCGTGAGAGTTGTTTGCGAATAAATAAATATTTCACGATGAATGTGCGGGTTGCTGAATTTTGGCGACGTCTGTTCGCATTTACCAATTTTTCTACTCGTTTCAAATTTGATAGGATAGGTAGGTTAGGTTAGGATATTTGTTATTTTTTATTATTACTTTATACAGTAATATTTCATTTATATCTTCTTTTTCCATTTTTATCATTTCACGTTCAATTGGTCATTTTTATTATAGGTGATTTTTGATATATATAATTTTTTCAAATTTTTTCATTTGGAAATTTTCATTCCTTCATTTTTTATTTATTTATTGTTCAGTTAATTTTTAATTTTTATCATGTTATTTTTAATTTTTTATCAATCATTTTATCATGTTTTTACTTATATTTTATCATTTTTTCATTTTTTCTTGTTATTTTTTATTACTTCGTTTATTCCAATTTTTTGTTAATTTTTCTTTTCTAAAGTTTTTATTTTATTTTTTATTATTTATATTGTTTGATAATTTTTTTTACATTTTTTATTCAATCTTTTAAATTTGTTGTCATTCAAATTTGTCTTTCATTTTTTTTTCTCTGTTTTCAGTTTTAAATTATTGTATAATTTTTTTCAGTTTTTGATCATTTAATTTTTCAGTCATTCGTTTTTCATATATCACTTTTTTTGTTCTTTTTTTATTTATATATTTTTGTTCCAAATTTTTTTAGTTTTATGTTAATATCTTATCTTGTTAATTTTTGTTTCGTTTTTATTCATTTTTTTATATTTATTATTTATTTATTCATTTACATTTTTTAACTTTAATTACAATTTGTCTTTTTTAATTGATTTATTATATGTTGTTTTATTTTTTATTGATCTTTCATTTATCAATTTTTCAGTTTATTTTCGTTTTTTTTTTAATTTTTTAAATATTTTTAATTTAGATTTATTAACTGAAACATATATTTTTATTTCTTTATTCTGTCAATTTTTTCCAATTTATATCATTCACTTTTTCCTTTTTTAATTTATATTTGTTTTTTTCATTTTACAAATTTTTCTATTTCAAATTCTTTTTTTTTCAGTTTTTGCGATTCACTTCTAATTTTTCCTTTTTTCTTTTATTCATTAGTTATTTTAGCATAGGTTAGGTAATGTTGATGAAATTTTTTCACGGGTCCATGTTTTTTGTGTTTGCCATTATCAGGATAGCTTTGGTTAGGATAGGATAGTAGGATATGTTAGGTTAGGATGTGTTAGGTTAGGTTTGGGTAGCATGGGTTACGTAATATTGGCGACATTTTTTTACGGGTCAACGGTTTTCCATGTTTGACATATTATCATAATAGGTTCTGTTATCATTGGACAAGAGGAGATAGTTTAGAATAGGTTATGTTGGAATTTGTTGGGCAATGTCTATATATCTTTATATTAATACGCTTAAAACTAAGTTCGTAGGCAACGCTCCACATCCAATAGGCTGGATAGGATAGGTAGGTTAGGTTATGATATTCATTCCTTTTTCATTATTATTTTTTTCATAATTGTTATTTTTTTGCGTTTTAACTAAATTTACAAAATTTTCTTATTGCTTTTTTTTTAATTTATTCATTATTTTTCCATTTTTTATTCATTTTTTTTCATTTTTTCATCTCTATAATTTTTATTTTTCAGTTTTTTTCATTCATTTTTTAATTTTCAAATATTTTCATTTCTTATTTATGTAATTTGTAATTTAATAAAAAAATTTAGTTTAATTTTTCATGCTTTTCATTTATTAAATTTTTTCTTTGTATAAATATTTTCTAATTTCCAATTTATTCAATTTTTAAATTAACTATTTTATTATTAATTTATTTATTCTCTTCATTATTTTTCATTTTTGGGTTTATTTTATATGTTTATTTTTTATTTTGTTTATTTTCATTTATTCAAATTTATTTACTTGCTATTTTTTCAATTATTTCCAATTTTTTTTAATATTTTTATCTGTTGTTAATTTCGTTACTTTTTTTATCCATTTAATTTTTTTATTCATTTTTGTCAATTTTTTCCACCTCTAAATTTTTTATTTTTATTTCTTTTTTATTTTAGCAAAGGTTAGGCAATGTTGATGAAATGTTTTCACGGGTCCATGGTTTTTTATGTTTGGCATTATCAGGATAGCTTTGGTAAGGATAGGATGGTAGGATAAGTTAGGTTAGAATGGTTTAGGTTAAAATGTTATGTTAAAATTTCTTAGGAAATGTTTCCCGATTTTCTTCACTGGTCCACCTAGCCCAACGATGACATTGGTTGAGTTAGGTTAGGATAGGTAGGGTTAGGATAGGGTAAGTTAGGTTAGGTTAGCATAAGTTGGGTAATGTTGAAAGAATTTTTTCACGGGTCCACGTTTTTATGTTTGACATATTATCATGTAGGTTAAGTCTTTTGGTAATGTTCCAATGTTTTTGGTAATGTTCCTGAAAAAACAAAATTAGTTATAGCACAGTTTCGAAATTTGGATGAAGTCGGTAAATAAAATATAACTAAACATTAAAGATCATTATTAGGTATCATGATAGGTCAAGAAGAGAGAGGTTAGAATATGTTACGTTAGGATAGCTTAGGTTAGAATATGTTATATTAAAATTTGTTAGGGAATGTTGAAGCAATTTTTTCTCGGGTCCATGTTTTTTTTTTGTTTGACGTATAATTAAGATCGGTTCGGTTGGCATAGGATAAATTAGTACATATACATGATGTTAGGATCGGTTAGGTTAGAATATGTTATGTTAGAATTTGTTGCGTAACGTTGACCAAATTTTCTCACGGGGCCACCTAGCCTAACGATGACATTAGTTAAGTTAGGTTATGATAGGATATAGGAGAATAGGATAGGTTAGGATAGGATAGGATAGGTTGAAATATGTTGCATTAGGATAGGTTTGGTTAGAATATGTTATGTTAGAATTTGTTAGGTAATGTTGCATTTTTTTTCACGGGTCCACGGTTTTCTTTATGTTTGACATATTACCAGGATAGGTTCAGTTAGGGTAGGTTAGGAAATGTTAGGTTAGTATAGGTTTGGTGATGTTGATGGAATTTTTTTCTTGGGTACACGGATTTTTACGTTCGACATACTGTATTATCAGGATCGGTTCGGTTAGGATAGGATGGTATATGTCAGCTAAGAATATGTTATGGTGGAATTAGTGAGGTAATGTTGACCTATTTTTTTCACGTGACGATCTAGCGTAACGACGGCATTGTCCGTAGAATTTCCACGGGTCCTGCTAGTATTAAAAATTGTTTTACGACAAATCAAACGGTTCACGAAATCAATATCAGTTCGTAACTCTGGCCCTGTGTAGTATCCTTTTAGGTAAAGATGTTCACAGGTTTTACGACGAAGAAATCTGTTTGAACGCATTGTTCGGTTGTTCGATGTAACTTTTGCCACGCTATTTAAGGAAAGAAAATTCGTGAACTTCAGAAGATATCAAGTCGGCCGGTGAATTATATGCAAATGATATTTGTCCCCTGGGCAGCTGTTCCGAGCTATGTTTCAGCGTCGTCTGTTGTGCTCAAAATGCGAACTTGAAGGATTTTTACCCCAGTTATTATGTAGGCTCAAGCCCACGCACACAAATATTTGTACAATTTACTACAACGATTATACATGTGACATGGCCCAGGATCGCTAGACCTTACTAGATTATGTATGAATCGAGATAAAAAATAAAGAGCGATGAATAAACCAAGAGAAAAATATTTTAAAGTATCAAAATAAATCATATTGCTCCAAGCATCATTTTGTTACGATGCCAAATATTTATAGGAACGCTTAATTTTCAAATGTCATTTTCTTCGGCCAAACTGTATACGCAAAAAATATAAAAGATAACATTCTCTCATTAACAAATACCGAGACTCAACTTCATTCCCCCGAGACAATACTAAGCTCTTCCGACATCTGCAGGCTTTCTCATAGAATTTTTACGTCACATGAATTAGGAGATAAGGAGGTTTAGGAGTTTTATGAATTTTTTTTAAGTAGGTGATTTCTTTTTATGTGATGAATCAAATAGCAAACCAATCGTGGAAAATATATCGTTGACTGCCCTTGGAACGAGGCTAATCGAGCTTTGTAAGATGTCGAGAGACAGGGAGAGAAACTTTGTAGTCCAAATGGGCGTATAAAAAATTCAGACTCCTGTAATTATTTATGATGCTAGAGAACATAGAAGCGCAGTTCATCTTGTTCAGGTTCTGCATAACCTACAGCATTTGATCTTAGAATTAAATTCAAGGAAATATCACGCAGTCACATTTTCTTGCAATTTGAGGTGGGTTGTTGAGGGTCTTCAAATTTACGTTGCTTCTTTTCAGTAGCCGAAAGTAAGGCTTCACCACATAATTTTTGTTCATATTGGCCCTATAAACACTAAGTCATCACAAATCGTTGGTTATGACAAAAGTTTAAGGACACTAAAACAGAATTCTGCTTCGGTAATAGCCCTATCCTTACGAGCACTGCACAGCTTCAATCACGATTCATTCATTTCACTCGTATTAGAATCAGATAGCAAACAGTAAATAAGCCCAACATTGTGTGCAAGCCACCCGACCAGTGGAACTACTAACCCCGAATTAAACGGGCTCTACCGCACACACATTTGCCTGACACCCATTTGGGGTCGGTAACGCTAGAAACAATGATAATTTAAAGGATAAACGGAACATATAGGCAAAGGGCTCACCTGTACTTCGAAAAGTATGTTCAGGAGAACAATCTTCAATGCAGCCGGCTGCCGAGGACACAAGAGTCCCCTGTAGCGAGGGTCGGATTGCCGTAGAGCAGCGGCACACATAAGGAGGTGCGCACACGCTCACAGCTAGTTTCAATCTGCGGGTCGGCTTGCGGCTGACCCGCTCGTCAGCTTCCCCGAATCCCTTGCTGTGGCTTGGGACTCGTTGCAAGAAGAGCAGACGAACATTTATAGTTTGCATATACGTTTTCGCCGAAGACGTGAGAAACCTTCGCCATTGCTCCGCTTAGTCTTAAATTACTTGCCTTATTAAATTTTAGGCTGATCAGGCGAATCACAGCCCATGAACTTTATTGCTGAAGGCTCTTAAATCTGCCTTATAAAGACCGTTATGGACCTTAGTGTTCGAGCAATGGCTAGAATTTCGACAACACATAAGAACTCAAAATCATAAATCAACCAAAAACGATAAAATAACATTTGCAAGGACGTACTATACAAGTTTATTATCCAGAGTGTGTTAATAGGTGAGGAAAAAGGATGAAGACGACAAACGATTTCGGTTCAATCAATTTCATTAAAAAATAACGTTATGAGCAGGGTTGCGAAGTCGGAGAAATAAATTGGCGACTCCGACTCCACCTTTCCAGAATTCATAAAATAAATATTTTATTTCTTGATGGTTGCAGGTGTCGCCACCTGTTCATGTGTTTCTTATGTTCTTTATTTACGAACGTCTTTAAGATTGGCCACAGAACGTTAAAAATCGAAATTCACTAATATCTATCTACTAGTGTGCCTGACCCCTCAAAAATGACGGGATTTGATAGTTCCCTTTAAAAAAGTCTCAAGATATACATGAAAAACCATACCGTACGTCCCACAAAAATCCGACCCGAGTATTTATTTTCCCGTATCAGTAATACCAATACCGTAATATCTTAGAATTAAGTTCAAGGAAATATCACGCAGTCACATTTTCTTGCAATTTCAGGTGGGTTAAGAATCATAATCAGTAATGCATTTTCGATAGTTGAATTTTTAATGATAAATTTGCTAGAAATTAAATACTTATGGTATTACTGATACAGGAAAATAAATACTCGGTTCGGAATTTTGTGGGACATACTGTATATCCATCCTACTAGTACCCGAGAATAAAATATTCTTGTATTTGTACACTCGTGAAACTCGTACCACAGATACGGTCATTAAGCGTCCTTAAGAACGTCACAGACGCACACACCAATCAAGCAAGCCACATCTGTGTATTATCATTCAAATTAGTATTAACCAAGAATTTTTAAAAAAAGTTGCAAAACCTTTTCCCGCGATAGGCTACATTTTCTTTACTATATATTCAATTTTCACGCAATATTTTTTCCTTATAAACATAAGCAAGCAGATGCCAGGTTTTTCATATTGTTTGACTGGTATTTATGATACAATCCAATCAAGCAGATTCCCATTGTAATAGCATAGGAGAAATTATGCCCCAAAACATTTGTTTATTTATGAATTGATGGAGACACCTGAAGTTGTATTATACCGGTTGTCCCACAAAAATGTCTCGGCCTTTTATTTGATAAATATCTCCGCATTAAATTAATATATTTGAATTGTTTTTCCACAATGTAGTAAGTTTCGTTTCCTTTTCAAATAATTTAAGATTTTTAAAATCATTTAATAATCACTTTACAGTGATCGATTTACTGAAATAGGTAAAAAACTAATTATTCAAAGGAAAAGTTTTAAAAACAACACTGGTGATCATCATTTCTTCAAGCTACAATTAAAAATAATTTCACAATGATGTATCCTGCATACCAGCAAGTATTAAAACCCTCTGAGAGATTATTCACTTCCTTTTTTCTTTATTTGAAGACTTCTAAAATGCAGCTCACTATCGATCAAAGAATTTTCATTGTAGTGGAATTTGAAACAACGAAAAACAGTGAAAGAGTTAGAAAAGCATTTAATTTTCTACCTGTGCGATACACAGTCTTCTTATCGGGCTAGTTCCTTTTCGGGAGTTTTTCATTAAATGCTCTTCTAACTTTTCCACAGTTTTCGTTTGCTTCACATTCCAATACGATGAAAATTTTTTGATCGTTACTGAGCTGCATTTAAGGTGTCTTCAAATGATGAAATAACGGAGTAAATAACCTCTCAGAGCGTTTAAATACTTGGTGGTACGTAGAATACATCATTGTGAAATTATTTTTAGCAGTAGCTTAGAGAAATGATGAACACCAGTGTTGTTTTTAAAACTTTTCCTTCAACCAATTTGTTTATCTACCTTTTTCAGTAAATCGATCACTGTAAAGTTATTATAGAACGATTTTCGAAAACTTAAATTATTCGATAAGGAAATACAATTTACTACATTGGAAAAAAAAATTCTAATTTGTTAATTTAAAGCGAAGATATGATCAATTAAAAAGTCGGGGACATTTTTGTGAGACACCCGGTGTATACAGGGTGTTTTTTGTGGGGACAAATTTAAACTATAGGTTGAAAAACTCAAAATAAATCGATTTTCACGAAACACAAAATGCCTAAAACTTCTTAATTTGGAGTTATAAGGATTTAAAGAAACTTAGAAACTTAAAGGAAGCGTCCCCCATATGGATCCCGCATTTTGAGACCACGTCCCACGTGCGCGCTATTACCACGCTATTACCGCGCTATTACCAATAGGATACCACGTGCGCGCTATTAATCCAAGTCAAGTTCATGTTAATCTAAGCCAAGCTCAATTTAATCCAAGTCAAATTCAATTCAATCCAACCCTAAGTTCAGTGAAGAATTGACATGATCACTCATTAATTTTAGTCGTTTTGTGTTACATATGTGATTGATGCTCAAGGTAATCGTTTTTCTTTTCAGTAAGGAATACATAAAACTTCCGCCGGTGTTGCAGTCTAAAGACAAGCTGTGCTTTGTATCCAACATCTGCAGGCGAAGTGTGACTCAGATCTATGACCGGCGTAAAAGATACAAATCAATTTTAAAAATTTCGTATTATACTACCCATTAAAGTTATTTTACAATTCTACATTAATGTTAGTTTGCATCTATTCAAATATTTATGATCTAAAGGTAATTTTATGTTACACATCGTAGTATCGAGGATTTATTTACACTCATATAGAGATTTATAAGTGTAAAATTCCACTTTATCACATATTTATATATGCAATTATATTGAAGCAACTACTTAAGATACCTACTGGACGATGTGTAGATTGAATTTGTAAACAAATTTACAAATGCGATTCACTGAGTACTTATGTACGATACCACTTGAACACAATTTATTTGAGCACATTACCACACTGATACATTCCTGCCTTTGCAATCAAAATTGTTGCCATCCTTTTAAATTGATAGGCCAAGGCAAATATATCATCTATGTGGATGAAATAAATTGTAACTTGTTTTTACGAAAATCGTTTGGACGAGCGAAAAAAAGGCTTCGTTGTTATACTTCTTTCAAATATTAGATCTACATATCATCCAATGGTAATCTTATGTATTTGCATGTATATGTGATTTCACATATGTGATAAAGTGATATTTCACGCTTATAAATCTTTATTTGAGTGTAAATAAATCCTCAATTGTACTATGCGCATGTGTAACGTAAAATCACCTTCTGACATAAACATTTGAATAGATGCAGACTACCATTAATGTATAATTTTAAAATAACTTTTATTCGTAGTATAATACGAAATTTTTAAAATTGAATTGTATCTTTGACGCCGTCATAGATCTGAATCACACTCTGCCTCTAGATGGTGGATACTTACCACAGCTTGTCTTAGACTGCAACACCGGCGGAAGTTTTATGTATTCCTTGCAGGTAGGAAAAACGATTGTCTTACTCATCACTTCCAATAGATACATATTTAACACAAAAACACTCAAATTACAGAGTGATTACGTCAATTCTTAAATCAACTTAGGGTTGGAATAATTTGAACTTGACTTGAATTAAATTGAACTTGACTCGGATTAAACTGAACTTGACTTAGATTAATTTGAACTTTACTTAAATTAAATTGAACTTGAATGGATTAATTTGAAGTGAAAAGGTGTTGTTTTGATAGTTCCGACCCCCTAAAAGAGGTTTTTGATATTTTCACAATAAAAACTGCAAGCACTTTACGGTTTGGAAAAATATCAACAGTTTAAAGCTATGAAGTATTTAATAATGTTAGTACGTTTTACTGAGTAAATGAAATAACTACTAAAGTTTATCATTGATGGCTTAGTGTTAATTTCCTAACGAACATTTATATTGAAAGTTTTTCGTAACTGTAAAATGCTTGCAGTTTTTATTGTAAAAAATAACTGCTTTAGTGGGGTCGGTATCCTTCCTCCCGCGCGCACGTGGTATCCTATACTTTGAGTTTTGAAGTTTCTTTAAGTCGTTATAACTCGAAAACTAAAGAGTTTTGACATTTTATCATTCGTGAAAATCGATTTATTTTTAGTTTTTGTACCCACAGTTGAAATTTGTCCGCACAAAAAAAACACCCTATATATAATGTTGATTATTCATATGCAATAAAAAGCCAAGTGTTGGTCTGTCTCCCTTGGTTGGTTGGTCTGTCTCCCTTTCGCGCTCTTAAACACGTTGACGGCGATGGATTAAAACTATACTCTAGTTCAAAATTCAACTGAAATTTAAAGTCAGTTGTAGTAAGTAATTTTGAAAACAACAAACATTATCCGGATCCTACCTTCATTTAGCTTTGATGAAGTACATATGAAAATTTAATTTGTGACTACTAGTTTATCAGCAACATTATGAAAATTCTCTCCGTGTACAACGGCAGCTCCTATCGCGACCAACGCGTTAAATTATGCTTAATGAACGTATCTGTGATGCGAGTTTCACCAGTGCACAAGTACAAGAATACTTTAATCGCTGGTACTATTAGGATGGATATATTTGTCGGTCAGCCACATCAGCAAGATTTGTTTGAAGACACTATCTCGAATCCCGTCATTTTTTACGGGTCGTGTACACTACTATACATATACACTCCTGGTAAAAATGTTAAGACCAATCGAAAAATGTGTTGTTTTTCCTGATTTTTGGTTATTTATAAAGATCATTGATAAAAACCAGTACTATAAAAGTTCAATACTATGAGCATGTTCATAAAGTACCATGTTCATAAACCCTTAAACTTAACCTTTGTTTAAAATAAGCATGTTGTTTTGGGTGGTCAAAATGATAAGACCATGATATGAAATACGCCTTATCTCGACAAAAAGTAAACAAATCAATCGGTAAACTGACTCTTTAACTACCCTGCAAAGTGTAAGGGCCTGAAAACGTCTGTTGCTAAATTATAAATGGCAAAAGGAAAACCTTTATCGGAATTTGAGCAGGGAAGAATTTTTGAGCTCGAAAGGCGGGGACTATCACACAGAGCCATTGCAAACGAAATAAATCGTGGTAAAACGGTCATCACTAACTTTTTGAAACATCCCGATGAATTTGGAAAAAGAAAAGCCCTGGTCGTCCCAAGAAAATTACCCAAACACTCCACCCCCGCATCAGAAGAGAAGTTAAGAATAACTCTAGCATAAGCTCCAGTGGAATAAAAGACAATGTCGGAGCAGAATGTAGTCCTCTGACAATTCGAAGACACCTACGAAGTAAGGGGTTCAAGAATTTGAAACGTTAACAGAAACCACGGCTCCTTACGCTCCACAAAACCGATCGATTAAAATACGCTGCTGAATACCAAACGTGGGATGCTGAGAAATGGCAAAATGTAGTGTTCTCTGATGAGAAAAAATTTAACCTAGATTGTCCGGATGGGTTTCTGCATCACTGGCATCACAAGGATTTACTAGAAGAAACTTTTTCGACTAGGCACAGTGGAGGAAGGTCCTTGATGATCTGGGGTGCCTTCTCATCTGCTGGAACCCTTAGGTTGCAAATAGTGCAAGGCCGCCCAACAACATCGAAGTACATTGCTATGCTAGAAAAGGCTTCCCTCATTACTTAAGGGGCTCGGTTGTGCGGTGCAAACTGGGTGTTTCAGCAAGATAATGCCGCTATTCACACCTCACGTCAGGCAAAGGAGTACTTTGCTTCTTACAACATCGAATTATTGAACCACCCAGCATGTTCTCCTAACCTTAACCCGATAGAAAATCTCTGGGGATGGATGGCAAAGGAAGTCTTCAAGGATGGCACCCAATTTAACACTATAAAGGACCTTTCTGATGCTATTTTCAAGACTTGGGATGAGATCCCTCATCAACTCTTAGAAAGCTTCGTTGCAAGTTTGCCGAAGCGAGTTTTTGAAGTAATTCGTAAAAATAGAGGTGACACCAAATATTAAGGCTTTGTGTACTTAAAAATAAGTTAATCAAATGATTTACCCTGATTTCTATGCGGTCGTCTCATGATATTGACCAGCGAAATTCCTATTGTATATTATTATGTTCTTGTGGAAATCATCTGAACTGCTGAAAACTACGTATATTGTTTGTTCAAGTCCTCCTATATCTTCTCATGTTTTACATGATAGTTATCGATCATTTCATCAGTATAAAACACTAAATATCGGATTTCCATTTTTTCTGTTTGGATCTTAAGATTTTGACCAGGAGTGTATATTATCGATAGGCGTCTTCAGAGTAGCCAAATGAGGCAGTGCCTACCATGAGAAGCATAGATAAGCATCAACAGATTTTTCTATTACTAAGTATTCACCAATTCAACGAAATTACAATAGTTGATTCATTTACTCTGCTCAAAATCCCAAAAATATTGATGTACATGTAGATCAGGTAGGCAAGATTTGCACACTGCCTTTTCTTCTCTGTATCTACACTATGCAGAGTAACAATGCAGAAAAGGTGTCATATTATAGCTCAACACTATGTTACATCTCGGCTATAATAGGCAAAAGTTATTCTGCTTCCGTGGCAAGGGCCTGACGTTTTCGGGACGTTTTGTTTACGAATTAAAACGACTTTTAGCTTCTTTGTGTGTAAAATTATACTGTTAAAGATTGAAGTTTAGCCTTTTTGCATAATCTCAAAACAAATAAAAAAGCAAAGAAAAGCTCATCCTCATTCTGCTGTCCGCTCTTACGCAGAGAAGTGCGACCTCCCCGTTCGCTTATATGATTTTAGTATTTTTCCTACCGCACCTAGTCAAACAGATCTCCACATTCTGGAATCGCTTTTTAATCAAGAAAGACAAGCCAGTTTTGCACGACACACTATCCTCTTATCCGTTACAAATGGCATCTTAATTTTCAATTAATTTGTAAATGAACTTATGTTTGCTGAAGATGACCTTAGATGTTGAAACGTTCAGTTTTTTAATTCTCTTATTTGATTAAAATACAATGGAGTATTTGAGAGTTACTGTCCCTGCTTTTAAATTTATTTAATATGATACTGTCTTTTACTCTAGTCTGACTTTTTACTACGTATTTGACACTTTCTTATTTTAATAAACCCCAATTGAAAATTAAGATCGTATCGCCGGTGGAACAGCGTTGGCAATAAGGTTGTCTTTTGGTTGGAATACGCGCGGTTTAGAGGTTAAATGTCCACTTTATCGGATACAAAATCTCCCGCGAATCACCCGTGACCCGCCTTACCTACCGGCCGTGTACCGCCTCAGAACCAGATTCGAATCGCGGCTGGCCGTCCATGGATTATAGGTTAAAAAATCGCTCCCGGTTGCACGTGCCTCGCCGCACGGTGTGTACAATATTGCACCGGAGGCTTTGGATCTTACAATACATTCACACTTCATGCATTGTGAATGCATTGACCCAATATGCTCAGTACAATATTGTCCATCCAATGAGATCGATGCACGTGCAACCGGGAGCTCAGGTACATAAGACAATACATTAGAAAGGACATGGAATCCCACTCTTTCTTTAACTTTTATTACAAAAATTTAACATTCTCTGCATTAAAATTTACATGAATATCTTACTTCCATCAATCACAGCCTTCCCACCAATGGCACACCAAAATAATATAGGAATTAAACATAGAATCACAATCCGTTTAAAATGCTGCATGTAACAAACAAATATCAACTACATAAACATAAGGATGGGAATGAAATTTCCATTTCACAAAGTTCCTTTCAACGCTCGTTTACATTATAGATTAGATTATTGGTTAATTTAGGCCTCCCTATCCGCAACAAATGCTATCTAACAAGAGGAAAAGGAAGGCACCATTTAGCATGGAGGCAACACGTGGACTACGTTTTGGGACATATGTGTACCACTAAGTAAATTGCTCATTTGCATACCGGCGTAAATTTATAGCATTTCCATGATTTCACTACCTTTTTTAGAATTGATTTTAGCATACCACGTTAAAATTATCGTACACTTATATTTCTTACATTTTTATAAAGGAGAAGAATGGATTTGAGCAGAACAGTCGGTTTTTAAATTCTGCTATTCACAACTTAACCGAACCAACCGTAGCAATCGCACAAACGTTTTAAATAAATCAATGTTTTAAGGGAACACGGAATCTGTGTAAAAATGGTATCAAAACAGTAAGTTGAGAAAAAAGTTCATGAAACAAGATCAAAGTTGAAGAAGAAAGTTGGTGTTAAAAGACAGGATAGCAGTGAACCGAAAATAGGTGGTCCTTAATATCACAAAAACATTTTATATCAACAAAAAGAAGACCTACCTAACTCTTGGCTCAGGCCCTCACATTTTCCTCCCTAGGAGCGCGAGTTCCCATAGATACAACAGTTGTATCCCTCTGAGGAGAGTCGACATTATATCACGTGTCCCACAAAAATGTCCCCGAGTTTTTAATTGATTATACCTCCGCTGTAAATTAACAAATTTGAAACATCTTTTTCAACAATGTTGCAAATTTTGTTTCCGTTTCGAATGGTTTAATTTTTTGAAAATCGTTTAATAACCCCTTTACAGTGATCGATTTACTGAAAGAGGTAGAAAAGCTAATTGTTCAAAGAAAAGGTTTTAAAAACAACAATACTGGTATTCTTCTTCATTCCTCAATACCTACTGTTAAAAATAATTCCACAATGATGGACCTACATACCACCAAGTGTTTAAAAGCTCTGAGAGATTATTTACTGCCTTATTTCATTATTTAAGGAGACCTAAATTGCAGTTCACTAACGATCAAAGAATTTTCGTCGTATTGTAATATGAAGCAACGAAAAACTGTAAAAAAGTTCGAAGAGCAATAAATGAAAAATTCCCGGAAATGTACTCATCCGATCAGAAAACATTGTATCGCACAGTTAAAAAATTAAAATATATTAAATGCTACTCTAACCTTGTCACACTTTTTCGTTGCTTCATGTTCTAATACGATGAAAATTCTTTGATCGTTAGTGAGCTGCATTTTAGGTGTCTTCAAATGATGAAATAAGGAAGTAACTAATATATTGAGAAATGAAGAACACCAGTATTGTCTAGAAAACTTTTCCGTCAAAAAATTAGTTTTTCAACCTGTTTCAGTAAATCGATCACTGTAAAGTGGTTATTAAACGATTTTCAAAAACTTAAATTGTCCGAAAAGGGAACAAAATTCTTTGCATTGTGAAAAAAAGACATTTCAAATATGTTAATTTGAAGCAGAGATATAATAAATTAAAAAGACATTTTTGTGGGATATCCGGTATGTACAAGGTGTTGTGTGATGCGATGCACGTATTTTTACCATTTACAGAAAAACGCAAATAAAACGATTTTCAGGAGCGGCAAAAACTTCAAAACTTCTTTGTTTTCGAGAAATGATGACCTGAAATAATTATAAATTTCCGTAGGAATTGCCTGAAGCGCGCGCCGAATAAGTTAGATTTTACTCATTGGCTGCATGTCAAGCCCATTCTAACGGGAATCTAAAATTATTTCAGGCCATCATTTCTCGAAAACAAGTTTTGAGGTCTTTCTCACTCATGAATATTGTTTTATTTTACGTTTTTCTCTATTTGGTGAAAATATGTGCATCCAATTACACAACACCCTTTATACATATGTATACATTATTCTTGATATATCTATACATCAAGAAATAAACCAATGAAATGTATCATATTTTATTTTTTATATATATACAGATATGTATCAACTCAAGTGTACAGAGTGCCCTTTCAACACTCATGTACAATGTACATTACATGTATCGTGTTCATGATAGATCTCTCAAATTTTTAGACATTATAGAAATGATTTGCCTGCAGGGAACATTTTAAATATCATTAAAAGAACATAACAAATGGAATTAGAGTTACAATGTAAGTTTTCAATACCCTACCTCAGCTGAGTGACCAATTAACCAGCAAAAAATTTTTTTTTTTTTAAATGCATCATTCATAAATTGCATACGTAGGCACTTAAAATTGACTGAATGTGCTTGTTTATTGACTGGATGCTGAACAGCATTTTATATAACAAGTTCAAACACTGAAAAATATTTCATCAGAAAACCAAATGGAAAATGAAGGCAAAGAATAGCACAAAAGAATTTCCTTGCATTACTAATGCGGTTTTACAGAAAAAACTAGAGCACAATTAACCAGCGCCATTATCCACCAAAAAAGTATTTACAGCAAGCCATACCCTCAAATGATAGATAGGGTGCACTGTTGCACAGGACTCAATGCCCAGAATTACAAATCTTGAAAAATAAATTAAACAAGAGAATAGTTGAAGACAGAAAGACGAGCTGACATGGACGTAAAAAAATTGAATAAAAATGTCCATCATGAAAAGGCAAAACAATAATTGCCGTATAAAATGACACAAATGCACATCTCTCTTGGACCCTGTAGGAGTGCTAAGTCCCAAAAGTGCAAGAGTCATACAACGCGGTGCCATTTTTTGGCCATGATTCATATTTACAGCAATCGATTTTTCATTATAAACTCTGTGTTTTGGTTATCATCAGCGTTTTTCTCTATTCTTGTTGTCACTGATACAAAGCTCTGTAAAAAACATACGGTCTCATTTTTTGTTCAATGTTAGCATTTGCACTTATTAATATCGTGAAAATAAGTAACTTATTGTGACATCAATACCCATTTTAATAAAGTCTTTGCAGCCACTCTGTAACACATGAGTTATAATATTAAATTTAAATTTTTTTAAAGAATCTCACAGAAAAATTATCATTGTTATTATTTACAGAATGCAATTACGCCTCCCATAATACAACAACGCTATATTCAGGAGAGGGGATAATGAAGGGACCATTTGGAGGATATAGCTTCATGCCAACATGTGTCCCCACACAGGATATCAAAAGCATAATATAAATAATTTTGTACTCCAATTTTCCCAACTCAAAAAACGATTTTAAAAAACAATATAGCTCATTCAACTCTGTTTATAAGCCAAAACTAATTAGGCCAGAAAAATCGTAAATGTAGAAATGTAACAAATCATGAGGAAAGACCCATTGTGCATCTACTAACATAATTCTCTATTAACATAGCGTGGTACATAGCTGATTGCCTATATCTTTTTTACCAAACTCTCCACTAGAACTACTTGAAATAAGTTCACAAAAATAATTTTTTCTTCTTCAAGCTTCCAATGTTCATGAATATAACTTGCAAATGAATCAAGTGAATGTGAACTGTTTTGTAAACTTGTTCAGTAATTTATCCAGAGTACTTTGATATGAATACCACTGCTCAAGTTTCAAAACAGCCGGACGAACAACACTTCACATAACTAAGTTTAAAAAATTGAACTTAGCTTGAGCTCGCCTACCAACGTGAAAATCTAAAGATGATCGTAACGGTCAATCGCCTCAACATACCGGTAAACAAACAATACAACATCAATAAACATGCTTTTAGCACCTGATGCAATACTAATTCACAATTTATCTCATGCAATAATTGCGAAGAACACAGTCACAAGAAAAACTCACACCAATCGCGACCTTGCAAAGCCGGGAACTTCCAGTACATCGCACGATGACTCACAGTCATGAACTGAGTTCAACTGACAGATCGCGCGCAGTGCTTTGAATGAGCCCCTAGATCAAATTCTAAGTTACCCTAAAAATTGGCTCACGGACACTAACGTTTGAATGTTCTAAATAAATTTTTGGAGAAGTACATAATACTAGACGACAAAATATTGCAGATATTTCACGTGAGTATGTGAGGTTGTATTAGATTATGTTTTCTTGTTATTCAATTCTAATTCAGACTGGCAAGGATAGCGTAAAATAACAATCGCTCATCATTTTTTTTCTAATGACTGGGGTATGTGACATGTTTAAATTGCACGCAACTACTAAATTCGTTTTTTACGGTTAAAGTTTAAAATTTGGTGACATTGTTGATATATTCTAATTCTTAAAGTTCAAATATTTGAAAACAACTTAAACTAGCATCCTTTCATTACAATTTGGAAAAACCGAGTATTAAAGCTGATCGTGAAATTAAGTACATATGATGCTTTAACACCTGCGTTATTTTTCAAACTATTTCAGCTCATTGGTGACATTTCATTGAAGAATGAAATGAAAACATACCCACAACAATCGTAAGCACATAAATGAACGCAAGTGAGCGTACCGGTGTTTTTATTGTAAGCATAGGAAAGTAAAGTGTTCATTTATTATGTTGTGAATATTTTGGGAGAAGAATGACTATGAAATAAAATTGTCGACATTTTGTTTTAAGCATAATGCTGTGTACGCAACAAGGTCAAAACCCCCGTTTGATGGGTGACGTCCATCCATTATACGCTCGGCAATAATTCGCTGCAGCACACTACCTGCAACACACCACCTGCAGTACACCACCTGCAGCACACCACCTGCAGCACACCACCAGCCGCACACCAC
>JACJUY010003312.1:28925-45313 GCA_014220935.1 Platorchestia sp. MABIK | reverse complement strand
TGAAGGTTCAAATATTTCAAATTTGTCATATTCATTCAAAAAATAAATATAAACTAGATGAAAAAAATAATTTAGTTGAATGTATTTATATACTGTATAATTTGCACCCCTTATTGAATTGATGAACAATATAATTTAGAAAAACTTTTCTGATATAGGTCCATTTTTCATTATCTCTATTTTTGTAAAAAAAAGTAAGTGTTAGTGCCACTTGGTGAGTCTGCTTTCTTTTTCCATCTCCTATTGCCCAAAGAAGTGTTATCCTATAGGAATGTCCAATGTTATCCACTCCTATAGTCATCAGCCGTGGTGACGATACCTGGGGATGATGCTAGAAGGTCCTTCATTACACAGACTTCTCTTATAATTATGACTGCTATGTCATCCATCGCCATAGTAATGTTTTCCTGGGTAATGTTCAACCTGATCTTCCGCCTCATTGTCAGATTCATGAGTATTATATTCTTAGTCGGATGGTACATCCTCTGATAAGGCATTCCTTCCCTCTTCCAAACTGAGCCCTTTACGAGGCATTTCTTGGGACATAAATCAGTATAATTACTCACATCTCCACATTTGGTGTGCATTATTTATCTTTAGGTGAATGATGATACTTCGAACACAATTGCAGTCATAATTGAACCAAAATATTTGCAAGAAGCATTTCCATTATTATAAGACATTTAGAAAATGACTTCATTGATATATTTACTCGTTATATGGACATTGCGAAAAAATAATTCATTTACAATGAATAAGTGCTTGCAAATGATATAAAGGCACTCTTATTGCCAACTCAACAAAGTAGATATTGAGGTCTCGATATTACTGACGGCATTCACAGTGCTCCTTAGCTTTTTCCGTATATCTCCTGTAAAATTAACGTTTCTGTTTTTTTGAATTAAAAAATAAAATAGAAAATAAAAATAGTTCTACGAATTAAAACTAAAAGAATTTTGCAATAATGGTATTAATAAGCTTGTTAATAGATGGCAGTCATAGATGATCAGGAAAAGTACAATGATTGAATCGTTAACTAAATGTAACATTTGGTCACTTTTATTTATTCAAAATTCAGACAGAACTAATGGGATGACCTGACACAATGAGCGAGAAAAAATATTACAACTGATATACAAAAACTCGTCTTTCCTCCCCAAAAACCCTACCAAATTAATTCTGTATTATTGCGCTGAAATTGTTAAAATGGTCACTTGTTTTCTATGTAAACAATAATAAAAATAATATTCAAAATTATACAACTATTTGTATAATGAATTTTTCCAGCTCTGAGCTCACTAATGTGAAATTTCGACACGTCTTGCGAACGCTCAATTGAATGGTCATGGTTCGTTTTTATTTTATTATTTGATCTAAATCCAATAAAAACTTTGTATTTATTTTTTTGGTCTATATCCGTTAAAAATATTGCAAGAAGTATTATTTGCAAAAATTTGAAATTCCTATTTGAGACTTGTTTCTTTTCAATTTTGTATGATGTGAATTTAATGCCCATTAAAGATAAATAATGGTTGAAAATTATCATTCAACATAATGTGACATTCTTCGGAAGAATTTCGCATTCCAACCTGTCAACAATTATTATTATTATTATGATTATTATTATTATTATACAAGAAAGATTTAGCCTCCCTTTACCACAACAATGTTCAAAGAGAGGAAGGATGAAGGCACTATTTAGTGTGGAGTTCAGAGAACACGGAATCTATGCACAAGGTGCATAGAAACAGTAAGCTAAGAAAGAAGTTCATGAAACAAGAAAAAGTTGAAGAAGAAAGTAGTAGGTGCTGAAAAAAAACAGCAGTGAACCGAAAAAAGATGGTCCGTAACAAAACAAAAACCTATTCAATTTTAACAAAAAGAAAGCCTACCTAACCTTTAGCTCGGGCCCTCACAGTGCCAATTATCGCTCATCAGAAGAATCTCGTCAGTGGAGGTGAGTGGCGCATCATCATGATTGGTTCCGTTATAAAACATGCTAACTACTTATTATTGATCGAAGTTATGGCGTTGTTTAGGAAAACAAGGTGGACTGCTTCCCTCTCGAGGTATAGCCAGCTGATGATGCGACGTTAGAAAGAAGGGGACGCATTCTTAGTTGCTCCGGCCTCAGCCATTTCTTTGACATTACGTGAATGTCACGTCGTGACAGCCATTTCTTTGATGTGACATTAAGCTTTGAATTTCACCAAAGGCAGCTTGTTTCTTTTGTTGCAATTATCAACTATGACGAACCTCCTCTCCTCACTAATTGTGACATTGAAAGATATGTGAAAATTCGTATCCATCATGAATACTGATAACCGCAAATACCTGGCACGGTGCCGCCAGCACGTAAAACTCGTATCAGCTTCAAAATTGACCAATCCAATTACTTTCAAGTAACCACACATTCTGATCCCTCCACGTGTATTGTGTTCAGCTAACGAATTTATCACACAGTGAAATGTAGAATTAATGGGCGTTTCATAATTCATTTGTTTTCGGAAACGACTCAGAAAATGGAGAGAAAACGATGATGAGATGATTGCTGAACTATATTAAGCTATGAACGCCATTCTATAATGATTGCTATCGTTAATTATAATTAAAGGTTTACTCTAGAATAATACTCTAGTTTACTCTCGTACTACTAGACCACACCAATGACTTGGCATATGCATTACCATTACGCTCACTATTATCGAAGACCAACTTTCACGTTACTTGTGCATTGAATTCATTACATATTTAAAAAAGGATGCTTTAATCCAATCAAGCCTGATGCATGTCATCTTGTGCATTGGTTTTTCAAATGCCTTATAACCAACACCAGGACGCCATGACGGTTTCCCCCGTAAAGCCAGTACCCATTTCCGACACCTGGGCAGAGTGGGGTACTGTGCACGAGTTTTGGGAAAGTCGCCGCGCAGCGCCGGGATTCGAACACATGACACCTCCTCGGAAGGGCAGCGAGCACTTTAAGCATCATAAAAAATAATTATGACCTCTTTGACGGGTGTTGGCGGCTATCGTTTCAGTTTATCTTCGCAACAAAAAGAATTATTATTTGGGCATGGCGAGAACATTCAGTTGAAGGTGTACGTTACACATGTTTTCCGACAGACAATCCGACAGAAGAGATCATGTTTTAATAACAGAGTGATGTAAAAAATTGACCAAAAAGACATCTGATGTCTCAAAGTCGATGGTTGGTTGCAAAAGAAAAGAAAGTCGTATAAATTGAACGAAAATTGAGACCCAGCGATCACATGTATTGAAACCCATTCTATTTTCACACACGTGTGATAGTTGCGAAACACCAATTTTGTTTCACTGCTACTCAAGTTCTATGCAGCTGAGTTTGCTAAACACACATTCGGTTCATGACAACACTTTCAAGCTGTGCAAGTAAGTAAATTCAATGAAAAACACCACGAAATGTTTCAGTTTTTATTTTTAGCTAAATTGTGAGCCCATACGTCAATTTTGACTTTCGCTGAGAGCGTTGCCACGTTCATATTCTGAAAAAGAATAAGACATGCTTCAACATGACATAACTTTAAATAATGTCTTGCAGTAATACCAAAAACTTAGAAGAGATTGTCCGCATTAATATAAAAATAACTGCTGTACTTTCTTGATTATTTTTGGAACTGCAAGCAAATGTCCCAATATGGAAGAACACTAACTTATACAGGAAGCTAAACAAATCATATTCACTAAGTGTCGTAATTCAACGAAGCCTCTAAAATGTGAAAATCAAAATCAATCTCAAAATGAAGTGAGTTTTCTATAAGCCAGTGTTCTTGACTTAGAAGGAACCAAAAGTCAAGTTCACAAGAATACAAAATGAAGGTTAACAGTTCACAGAATGTTTTCCGGGTCGGAAATTAAATTGTCCTCACGTCACTGAGAAAAAGAAAATTGAAACAATGCAAATAACATGTTACGGTAAAGCCCCTCACCCTTAGTGATGAACGAAGAAGTTAGGTATATCATAATCGAAAAAATTTTTACACGAAAAAAAGCAATTACAAGAGTGGGATGAACAAATCTTACCGGAAGAGTTCCTTAAGGAGAATGGCAGACTGCTCATAGCGCGCATCTGCAGCTTCAGAAGTGCTCTTCCATGATCGCCGCACATTCTTCCAGTGCTGCAGATGGCTGGTCATCAGGTCTGATATCTTCGGGATAACTTTCTACAATAAACGAGACAACGTCTTACTAATGGTTGTGTCAACCTTGTTCAACTTTTTCCTATTTAGTGAATGAAAAACATGAGAAAATTTCATCAACATTACCTATCCTAAACTATCTTTTCCCATCCTAACCTATTCTATCCTTACCTATCCTACAATGAAAAATATAAAAATGAAAAATAAAAGAAAATTTAGAAAAATTAAAAAATTGAACAAATATATACAAATAAAAAATTGAAATATAAAAAATAAAATTATGTAAAAAATTAACCAACAATAATAAAAATATCAATAAGAAATTACTAATAGTAAAAAATAATAAATATCCTAACCTAACCTAATTTAACCTATCCTACTCTGGTAAAATGTGAAACGTATCAACGCATATAAAGGGGATCTTTTTATGCAACACTCAAGAATTCGGTATCCATGATACCGCAAATTAGTTTTAAGCGTATTAATATATCGAAATAATCCAGACTCCTTTACTCATTTAAAAGCACCATCTCAACAGTTTCCACTTCATTGGAACCAAAACATTGATTCGATTCTTGTTGTAATCAGTGAAAAAGATCTTACAATGCTCACAGACCGAATCTTAAATCTCTATTTTGCCGCAATATTAACGACACCTGGTCATCAACAAAATCTATTTTGGTATTATGATTCCAACTAAGGAGGGTAATTCACCGTGAATGAAGTTGGTCGAAGTTTTTTCTAGAGTTTACTGTTTTCATTTGGCTCATTTATACTATTGTTGTCAATTTAATCATCAAACTTCGCCCAAACCCTTAGTGTTCAATTAGGTTGAATGCACTCAGGTCAACATCATTGTACACCATACAGTAGCGTTGATGATACGTAGAATGCCCTCGAGGTCGCTGAAATGATTCGTGCTCAGAAGTAGCGATATTCAAATGTATTCATTGTTGTAGCCTAGAGATACAATCGCGATGTATCACTTGTGGTAAATACATTTTCAAAAGAATGGAAACTAATTCATTAAACAGAATGAAGCCCACCATAAATTTAGCTCACTTTCATCGTTGAAGTAGTTGCGGAAGTTGTTTCTCTTATTAAGCATAACGGCCGAGTAGTTACGGAATGTTCCACGTGTTCAGTGATTGACTTTCATTTTCCAAGAAATCAGAACCAAGTGAAAGCTAATTCAACCAAGAGTAGTAACGCAACCCCGAAGCCGTTTTCAGAAGGTCTTTGCACATACATTGCGCAGCGTTTGGCGTGTCCACCAAGTTTTCGATCAGCAACAAAAAGTTTTCATAAAAAAGTTTTTAGATTTGGGATTTTATTTAAAAAATTAAGTTGAATATTAATAGGGACGATATATTTTCTCTTATCTCCTCAATGACTGAAGAAAATTAAGTTTAGTAGAAATAAATGAAAAGAGACAAAGTTGGATGGCCAGCATTTTCTGGTTTTATTTAGGGGAGCCTCCAATTTTTTTTGGGAGGAGGGCGACGTGAATTTGAATTTTTAATGGCAATCCTGCATTAGATGCCTGATATTATTTTCGCCAAGAGACACATTAGGAATACAAAGGTCTCTCACAGATATAATGAATCAAGATCATCTTTACGATTTAAAACGTACAATAATATAAACCCTAAGGAATTCATTAAAATCTTTAAACTTCAGCAGATAAAACGACTCTTGGGCAATGAAGCACATGATTCACTGATCCTCCGCTATCTAAAATACTAGTCGTTGAATTCTGTCAAATTACTGTATCTCATTTTCTTGGTCTCTGAGTGATATTTCTGTGAGAATGGAATTCTCCAGGGGAAATGATTTTCCTCTGCCCTCGTTGCAAACAGGCAATTCTCTAAGAGCCATCGGTATTTCTAAAAAAGTTTTTAATGTACTCATGGTTATGTTCCTCGTAGTTTAGGAGCGAGTATAACCACGGGAAAAATTTTAGCTTTCAACTCGATTTTAGTGCAAAAATCTTTCTTTCAGCACCGCTTCACTCTCACATATAGCTGATTTTCATGTGGGCAAACACGTGCCCTAAAAATCCACACCAACATAACCAACGGGAATCAAGGGAGTGAGAATCAAACAGGAGGCGGTCCTATCAGCATATCTCCTGTAAATATAACTTTCAAACAAAAAGCCACTCATCGTTTCGGTTTGAGTTATACTACATTGTTTTGATTAACTTCTCAAGAAGAAATTTAGACAGTAATAGCAGAACCGCTTCATCCTGAAATTCCTCCAACATCGTTACCACCAAAATTGGCTATTGCTAAAACTCGAGTAGTAAGAACAAGTGAAAAGATATGAAATGCAGACTGGGCGTCATGGTATACAGACAAAAAACGTGAGGACGCATTTCAAATTTACAGCATTTCTAACTCAACTGATAAATATCCGTTTACTAATAACATATCCGGGTTGTTCTTACGCTAGTGATGAGTAAATAAATATCAAAGTTAATTAAAACCCGTGCTGGAATGGTTTTAGTGTTTTTAAGTTAGATTACTGCTGGATTATAAATCTCGAGGTTTCACTAAGCGATCAAATTTAGAATGTAGCTCCAAGTTATGATTCAAAAATGGTGCCAAACGATTCGAGAAAACAACCACCTCTCCCTCACAGGAGACCGCACTGCTACATCAAGACAAAGCAGTCGCACGCTCAGCGAAATTCGAGCACGAAAACAGTGTTGGTTTCATCTGTTGCAGCCCATCCTGTAATTATACGATCTAAGAGAACGTAATTTTCAGATTTTCCATGAACTACAAATGACTATGAATAATGAGTAATTCTCTAATAAGACTGAGTCAAAATATTTGAGTGAAATTTATTAGTTCAAAGCTAGATGAATTTTCTCTAAAACTAATAACCTTGCCTGATGAAGTTTTCATACTAAACGAAGAAAAGAAATAATGTTGATTCGAAATACTTCTATGCTTTTCTACAATAAACACATTTAAAAAAATTGAAATTATTAAACATTCCAAAACTTATGAGACAGATGCAGCAAAATAGCAAAACTGAGCTTGATGAGGGTGGGGTTAGGAAGCACATGAACAGCGTCACTATGCAGTACGTCATCGTTGAGGCAGCTGAGCGTAGCCTCACTTCCCAAGCCCTGAATGTGAATTGAACGAAAACCAGAGTAAAATGAACGAAAGAAAAAATGAAAAACTATTTCATAATTCATTCCTTTATAACTTGAACAACAGAGAATCCAGAGAAAGATGTCACAATTCCACTTAACCTAGCGTATAGCTGCAGAATCTCGTATAGGCTCGTGTGATGGGTGAAAATGCGAGTACTGTTTGTTGAAAGTTTGCTCATTTTGACAATAACGCAAATACTAAGAAAAATTTTTCACAGAACTCAGAAAATCCCTGTTTTGGTCATTGTTCTCATTTTGATACTATTTTAGTGTATAAATGTATAAAAAACTATCTAACAATTCGCTAATAAGGAGCATTTAAGAATTCAGAATACTGTACTCTGAAACTCTCCTTTTACAAGTAAAAACGGCAAGATGATTTTAATCTTTCTGACTATCAAAACGCTCACCTCATTGCCAAGAGCTAGCCAATCCTGAAGGCCTGCGGGCGTTTCCTGAAAGGGAAAATTTTATAAGAATCAACCAAGCTTCCCGACAGAAATTGGAGCAATCCCTTTAAGCAATATCTACACCGATGAAGTTCTTTCCACACACCAACAAGACGAACTTCGTTTTTAAAGTGATAAGAAAATTTTAACCTGTGAACGAAATTTTGCTGTCACACTCACTAGTACTAGTGATCAAGAATGCACCAAAATGAAACGATAGTTCAATTTCATACTTCAAGTTGTTCGAAAAAATTACTTTATTATTCAAGTAAATAAAGTTATAGACGGAGCATTGACTTCGTCATTAAGCACATATATGTAGATGAAAAGACACTAAGATAGTCGAAGAGCACTTTGATATCATTAGGGTTAGCACACAAAGACAGATTTTGAGAGAAATAATTCGAGAGGTGTATCAGTTACGGCCACGGTCATGTAAGCGGGAATATAATGTACTAAGTTGAAAAATCGGTATCAGTATATGCAACAGGTTAAAGGGTCGTTAAGTGCAAATGACCATTACTTCGAAGTGCAAAACTTTGAAACGAGGAAAAAGAGAGGTCCTTCACTAATAGTGGTTTTCAATACTATTATGCAAATGAAAGATTAAATCTCAAATAGCCAAGCACAAAAACAGAAGCCTCTTCCTTGGGACCGTCGATAAATCCGTGTCCTTGACAAAAACTGTTCTTGCTTCATTATTGGGCTTTTCCTTTCATGCATCCATTACACACGTCGCCTATCTGCAGAATATCTTCATCAAAATTCTTCTTTTATCTATTTCTCTTCTCGTAACTTGGATATTCTTCGCCATATGACAAATCTACCTTTAACCAATGAACTCTATTCTACTCGACGTCTCACTCGTTATCCGTCCCAAAGAATATTCGGTTAAGTTTTCATTCGAATATTTTGGCAAAATGTGTCGAGATGGACATGAACAAAAACTTCCCTGGGATAAGGTGGTCTTGAAAGTTCAGGGCCTAGCAAATTGACCAAATGCATTCTCCTCAGCATCATTCGTCTCAGCGGTCTACATAACTTTCACATATGTAGCAACACTTGGAGTCCAGTGGTATGAAAGATCTCATCCTGATCTAAAAAAAAAAGATATTACATCGCTGCTCTGAAACTGCTTCCTAGCCAAGGAGTTTTTATGCAAGAAGAAAAAACATATAGATTTGGTCAAATTATGAAAATGTGAAGGGCAATCAACAAGTTCAAGCCCCAGTCGGATACAGCAGCCATTGCGACAATTGGCTTGTCACATTATCTTGGTGAAATAAAATCCCCTTCGGAAGTTTCCTGTGTGATTTTGACATGTTATGTCTTCACAGGTACCTCAACAATACTCTTCATTAATAGAACTGCTATTGTGAAGTTCTGTGCGCTCCCCAACCCCAAGCGCCTCGGAGGCTTTATAAGCCTCTGACATCTGAGGCATGTCGCTTTCGATCTCGAACCTCCTTAAAGTAAACACCTCTAAAACGTCTCCGACTTTGACTCTCCGAAAGTAATCACCACGACGGAACACCAACGACGGCACATTGGTGGCCATACAGGACGGACCACGACAGAATCTGCTAATCAGCTAAAGTAGTAAGAAGAACATGACTGGTAGCAACGACAGCAGCATTCGCCAACTACATTCTTCTGTGTTAAGACTGGGTTTTAAAATCCCACGTTCAGCACTCATCGAGAACAACATAAACTGGTTAACGTGGATCAACACCGTTTATGCCTTCAAAACTAAAGTACTAGTGTACGAAGCCGGCGAAGACATCGAAGTGATCCTAGAACTTACATTTGGAACCACACCCAACAATCTTCAGTGACTACATCTACGTCATCATCTACTCCACAGTCAGCCCAGCGCGCGTCGACAGTATTCTACGAGTGTCCACATCTACTCCACAGTCATCCCAGAGAGCGTCTACAGCAACGAACGACTGCAGCCCCTTCATTCAACCCGTGGAAGTTAAGTAAATGCAAAAGCAGAAGTGCATTCAATCGCAGCAGCGCAATCGCTATCGTGCAGAGAGGTAGTAATTTTTTTTTTAGGTCTGCCAGACGCAGAATATTTTTTTGAATTTTTGCTCAAGGCCGCGGCATTGCCCTAGCTCAATACAGTAGACGCAACGGCAGTGAAAATGCTGAGATAGCAGTTGCGTAGCTGCAGTGAAGAGAGCCATAGAAAGTGAGTGATATTCTATTTGCATGTGTGTTGCCTTGATTAATTTTTGTGATTATTGATAATCATTGATGTATCTCTAAGGTGTGTAAAATTGATTTTCGTGCAAATATTGATTCTAGTGTTAGGATTGAAAAAATTGTTTTCCCTTTTTTGTAGTGTAAAATGGTAGTGTAAAATTGTTTCCCTGTTACAAAAAAGTGTTAAATTGAGTAAACTTGATTAAAACTATATGTCTGATACGTCGTCAGACTCTGACGAAGTTGTCCGGTCACAAGTGACTAAAACCAGTAGCGGTAGGACAAGTGTGCCTAGATCTCGTGCAAAAAGTGACGCAATGACAGCACCAACAGCCAGTGCGGCGGCACCGCCAAATACTACTGCGCAAAGCACACTATTTGCTCAGCAAGTGGCCGCAAGCATGCCTAGAGCAGGAACGATCCTGTCGAATGCGGAGTTACCACTATTTAGGGGGCGAAGACGTAGAGAAGACCCAGAATTTCTGGAAAACAAAACGTTTAAGACCCATATAAGTAACCTGCGCGCTTACATGTCCCTATTACCTGATGTGAGTTCGGAGAGTGCCAAAAAAGAGTTGTTGGTGCGCTCCGCTCACAAGCAGGTGGGGGACTTTAATTCAATTGTAACTAAGTTGGTCAACAATGACCTCCATTATTCTTTTGAAGATGTCGTAAAAATTCTGAACGACATTTATGTAGCTAAAGGCGAAAAATCCATCCATGCATTAGCATGCGATCTAAACCAATTACGTTTCGTTAGAAATGAAGCTCTCGCGGCCCAGTTGGTAATCGCGTTTGCTAAAATCAGAAATCTTTCTGAGCACCTTTTGAATTCCGCCCAAATAGCGTGGGAAAACCACCCCTTTTTTAGGACTAGTGCGGCTCAAGCCGAGTTAAAGCGTTTTGTAGGGAACAGCATAGACTTAAGTCTAGCCGTTACGGTACTAGCATCCATTGCTAGACGAAACCTTCACAAAGAAGTTATTTGAGACCTCATTTAATACATCAGAGGAACTTTTAGCCCGAATGGTGTCATCTGTCCGAAATCATCCGGACAATAAACCTATAATAGCGAGTCAATACGACAGAGAAACCTTCGTGGTAGATGTTGCCGAGTCAGAAGTCCATTCTGACGCACAGGAATCCTCTCAGGAGAGTGAAATTATCTACGGAAATTTCCAAAGAAATCGATATCCAGGGCGAAGGACTTTCCCCCGTCTTTGGCTGAGAAATCCTAGGGTAGCAAAGAAGTGCCAGTGGCTACATCGGTGACAAAAAAATGGGTTCATTGGCATGTAACACGTTGCGGACCGAAAGTTCGAGTCATAACCCAGTGCCATTTGCAGCTAGAGCTAGAGGCTCTCCATCCTGCAGTTCATGCAACGATTCAGGACATGTATTAGCCAGTAGTCGATTCGCCCAAGGAGGTCTAAGCAAACCAAGGGCATCCTACGGTCCCTGCTTTGCTTGCGGAGGAGAGCATATAGTTCGAAACTGTAGAGCAACAGAAAACGAGGTCAGACAATATAAAGCCTACATGCGTAGGTACAGTGCCAATAGAGGCGTAAACCGCCGTGGTAAGCACGAGGTGCACTATGCTGAGGATTACGAAGGAGACCCTAGAAATATTTTAGAGGAGTAGAAGATAAGGATAAAGGTAGGAACAAATCGAAGCCCGGGAGTCACCACAAAACTCTCGTTAACAATACAGCTGTGGTCGGAACCGATCCAGATATTGAGATGACAAAGTGTAATCATGAGTGTAATCAAAGTGAACCATATATTGATCCATTATTTAAATGCAGAAACAGGTTTGAATTGTTGCAAGATGTGGAAATGACCGAGAGTATCCCCCAAAAGAAAGTAGTTGAAAGTTATTTCAACACTACAGTTGTAGGAGCAGGACGCCTTGGAAAAAAGAAGGCACGGATCTTGTAACGTTCAGAAAATCCAGTAAGCCCACAATTTTCCTCTCCAATAAAGATAACTATTTGCACGCACTGATAGATAGTGGTAGCGAGAAATGCCTCGTTAGTTACAGTAACATAAAATTCCCTGAGAAAGAGTTAAAACCGAGTCTCTTGAGCGTCAGAGGAATTAACGCTAAAACAACGGTAAGCGGAGAAGTTGAATTAAATATCTCTTTACCTGGCACTAACAAAGTACTTAAGACAAATGCTTTAGTCATCAAGGATGCGAAATTTAAGTATGATTTAATTTTGGGAAGAGATGTCCTGAATAACGCAATTGTCAATTTTAAGGATAACTCAATGATCTGGGAGGGAATGAAAATTCCTTTCAACGATGTAGATAGCAAACCAACGATAAGTAAAGAAGCCATGTTAATGGATATGATAAACAGCGACTGTTATCTGAAGTAGTTACCTGTGCTAAGAAAAGCAACAGATGCCGGGGCATAAGAGGTTGTCGCGAGAAAAAAAATTAGGCCGCAAGTAAAGGCGAATATGAGGCCGCAAGTAAAGGCGGAATTGAGGCCGCAAGTAAAGGCGGAATTGAGGCCGCAAGTAAAGGCGCCGCTGTGCAGCCAACGTTAAAAGGGCATAAGCCACTAGTAGTTCACAGTGATGCTATAGAAGTACCTAGCAACTGTGTAAAGTTCACGAATGGATTTGTGAGAAAATCTCAACCCGGTGAATATGTAATCGCAAAAAGAACGCTGGATAATGGTATCCTAATAGCAGAAGCGATAGTAGCAATCAAAGAAGATGGTCATGTACCGTTAATGCTACTTAATCCAACAGACGATGCCATTCATTTCAGTGAAAATACCATGTTGTGTAACGTGGAATTATTAAGTCAGGAAAAAGTAGAAGCTGAGATCTATCTCACTAACGTACAGGAAGCGCTCATAGAAGCCAATCAAATCGATTTGACCCCTGAGGTTACGTCTGATTCACTTAAAGTAATCTCAAGCAATGGTGGAAAGAAGACCATAGCTGCTGATAAACTTGAGTCGAAAGTCGACAACCGTGGTGAAAATCGTGAGTTCCCTAGTAGTGAGGAACTAGGAATCGATGCACAAGTCGATAGTGTATCTAATGTACAAACGGACGTACGCCGTCCTTTAACACTTAATGATATTTCATGTGACGTAACTGACGGAAAACTAACTTTGCTTAATCTGTTAAACAATTTCCGTGACGTGATCACACTAGAAGGCGAAACGATAGGTGTTACTAATGTGATGAAACACAAAATTGTGATTAAACAAGACGCACCCGTTTTAAATATAACACCATACCGCATCCCTCATAAATATCAGGAAGAGTTGGCCAAGGTCAACCAAGAGATGCTATCCCAGGGCATAATTGAGAATTCAATCTCGGATTTCAATTTCCGTCATCATAGTAAAAAAAAAAGAATGGTGAGATTCGACCTGTAATTTATTTCCGTGCACTCAACAGTATTGTGGTAAAAGAATCATACCCGATACCTCGCATTGATGAAATTCTTGCCACATTAGGTGGTAATAGCATATTTTCAAGTCTAGACCTTAGGTCCGCTTTCCATCAAGTCGAATTGGATCAGGAAAGTCGAAAATACACAGCCTTCAGCATAGGCTATCAAAAGTACCATTTCCGCAGGACGCCGTTTGGTCTCACTTCAAGTCCAAGCGTGTTTCAAAGACTCATGTCATCTGTACTGGCACCTATGCTAGGTCGCCTTTGCTTCGTGTTCATGGATGACATATTGGTCTACTCTAAATCAGTAAAACAACACCTGTCTGATATACGAGCTGTCCTTACGACGCTCAGACTAGCCAAGTTAACCATTAAACTCGAAAAATGTGATTTTCTAAAAAATAAAATAGAATACCTAGGACATATCATCTCTGCCGATGGTATACGATCCAAACATTCCGAAAAGTTGCAAAATTGTCGCGCGCCGAAAAATGTAAAGGAGTTGCAGCAATTCCTTGGCATAGCAAATTATTTCCGTAATTTCATTAGCCAGTTTGCAGAAATTGCAAATCCCTTGTACAAATTGCTAAAGAAAAACACTACGTTTGACTGGAGTAATGACTGTCAGAAAAGTTTTGAACAAATTAAATCTATTTTGACTTCTGACCCTGTTTAAAGACACCCCGACTACACGAAGCCTTTTCATTTTTTTATAGACGCTTCAAATTCTGCCATAGGATCAGTACTCATGCAAGCTGAGGATTCAGGTGTAAAATTAATGCGTCCCATTGCTTATTTTAGTAGAAGTCTAAACTCAAGATACAGCACAACCAAGAAAGAATTCTTTGCCATATACCAGGCTCTTAAAGCATTTAAATACATAATTATTGGATATCCAATAATTGTGTATACGGACCATCGCCCTCTTGTTCCTCTTTTTGGGAAAAGATTACCCGAGGACACAGCGATGTCGAGATGGTGTATTAACGTACATTCATATGAACCTGTCGTTAAATATGTACCAGGCAGACAAAATGTCGTAGCTGACTTTTTAGGCAGACTTCCAACAGACAATGATCAATTAACTATTGAAAAATTAGAAAGCTGTTACCAGCTGCAGCGTGAATCTGAAGTATGCTTAGCTCAGACAGGATCTCACAAAAAGAACCAGACATCATCCACCCCAGACGTACCCACTGACTAAGAGCAATCTCACGCTAGCGACCAAGAAATGACACCTAGGTTAATTGAATACGTGCCCAGAGAAAAAGACATTTCCTGGACTTTACCCGAGTTCATTCATGAGCAGAACCAAGACACATTCTGTACTGAAGTTAAAGACGCATTACTTCATAGAAGCATATCTTCCATACCTGACTTACAGAGTTATTTAGTTATCAATGACATCCTCTATCGACGTAGATGGATAGTTACAAGACCTAGTACCATATTAACATCTGTTGTGCCAATTTCTTTAATGAATAAGGCTATTTTAGGTATCCATTCAATGTATCATACAGATGCATTACACACTCTATTCAAATTTAAGTTAAAATATTTTAATAGCTTAGAAAAAACAGTAATACGTAAGTTCGTGAAAAATTGTGAGGTTTGCAAGCTTTTGAAAGCTGTGCCTTCAGTACCCATCAAAATTTTGACGGCTCCCATAGCGAAGGAACCGTTTGAAGTAGTTTCTATGGACTTTGTCGGTCCCCTCAAAATTACCGGTAATGAGAATAAATACATACTAGTTGTAATCGACTTATTTTCACGCTTCTGCAAATTATATGCGACCACAAACCGTCGCACTGAAACAGTCATATCATGTTTAGGAAGCTGTTTCGCAACGTTCGGTTACCCAAGAACGTTGCTCAGTGACCAAGCGTTAGAATTCAAATCAGTGGCAGTTAAACAATTTGCGAAAATCCACGCTATAGCGAAAAAAGAAGTTTTAGCTTTTAGCCCTCATTCGAATGCAATTGTCGAACGTAATAACAAGAAAATCACTAATTTGCTTAAGTTGTACATTAATTCACTTGCTCACACAGAGTGGGACCAGTGTTTAGAGGTAGTAGAGAATGCAATAAACAATTTTCTTAATACCACATTGGGAGATACTCCCAGCTACATCATATTTGGTAGAGACACGTGTCCGTATTTTAAGGCGGAAACTTTCGACATTTCCTACAGCTCCGATAACGAAATAGATTTAGTGAATTTCCGTGCAAAGAAGGCAATTCGAATTATTGAGAACGTTAGGAATTTGATCATAAATAACACTGCTGATAGAACAATGTATCGTAATCTAAAACGGAAAGACAAGATTTTTAATGTAGGAGACAGAGTTATTTTAAAGAACCATTCAAAATTGGACAAACTAGACCTTACGTGGAAAGGACCAGGTGTGATTACAAAAATCAAAGGCCACTGGGTCGAAATAAAAATTGGAGACAAGACTCACAAAAGCAACATGAATCATGTGCTAACTCTAAAAGGAAAATAACAACTATAATTTGAGACTTCAACGTTTAAAGACGTGACAGATTTTTGACAGACCTTACGACTTTGCTACAGGTTTACGACTGTATGACTATATAACGTGTTAATTAAGTACTACGTGTTTACCTTTCGTTATTTGCTTCGCATTATAATAATCTGATATATGCTTGTGCCCCAGTATTAGTAATTTTAGTTGCTAAAACAGCAAAACGAATTTATTACCCTATGTTAAGTTTAGGTCGTACTTTTAATTTCGAGTAACACGCATTTTTGGATCGCGTAGTTCAAGTTCTCACGCTAGATACAATTAAAAATTGTTAATTTGTAATTTTCACAAACAGTCAACACATACGTTAACTAGAAATTTTAATTGCGAATGTGCAAACGAATGGTCTCACGATCAGTGAAGTTGCGATCTTTAATTTGTTTTTTTTTTTATAACAATCATCACTTCAGTTCG